>SKCR01000314.1:0-54377 GCA_019454045.1 Zanthoxylum bungeanum | reverse complement strand
ATGACACTATATCCTTAATTTATTACATTTTCTTGAATAAGGATAAATTTTTTTTTAATTGTATCAAAACGGTTCATACTCATATTAATTTAATTAAAAAATCTTAAATTATTTAGTATTTTTTTACATATATTATTAGGTCAAGTTTCGGTAAAAATGTTGTTTTCTTTCCTTCGTTGATGTTTTCATGGCAAGCAAATGAAGAGTTAGTAATTGTTTAAAGAATAATACAAGCTAATTTCGGTTTAATTGTGGGGTCCAATGATAATACATATATAACATGTAAAATAATTAATTAGTAACTTTTTTGTTCGATTAGGTGTCATAATAATTGTGACCCAGATGGATCGGAATTTAGAATTGGGTTAAGTTTGTGTTAAAAATTTAATCAATTTTCATGATTTATCTAATATGAGATATGTTGATCTCACTTATTTTATAATTATTGATTAATATTTAACATAAACTTAACTCGATACTGGAATCTTATTCAACCAAAGTATGATTCATGCCCATTGATGCAGTCCACCCATAATTAACAGCCCTGACCTAACAAGAAGCAGCCAAAAGTGCTCTTATTATGCTTTAATTCAAATCAATTTTTTTTTTTCATTTTTATACAAATTAATTGTGGAGTTTAATTCATCATTCAATGCTTGTATAACTTAACTATGTCCATATGGCCACTTGCAACCAATTTCATTTAGGTGCAAATATATAAGGAGGAGTCTCCAATTTCCAAAGTCTGCTAGATTCCTCCACCCCTTCTCCCTTAATATTAGTTGAAATTTACTTATTAGTAAACTTTGTATTTACAGAAGAACATAAACCTGTGAATTAGTTTAATTTTTTTAATAGAACAAGGTTATGGAAACAAGTCTTTGCCCCCATGGTTTTGACCAGGGGTTTTCAAACTTTTTTTTTTTTTTTTTTATGGAAATTCGAGTTCGAATTTTGGGAAAATATACGATAAAAAATTAATTTATATTTTGTAAGTATGTATTTAAAATTAGGAAAAACCCACCTTGAGGCCCCTGTACTCTCAATGTTTTTTACATTGCATCCATGTACTAAATTTTCTACACATTGCACCTCTGTACTCTCAATGTTTTTTACATTGCACCCCTATACTAAATTTTCTACACATTGCACCCTTGCACTCTCAAAAAATTGACATTTCACCCTTATTTTAACGGCAAGTTAACAGAGTTGAGAAATATTCTGACATCACCCACCCTTATTTGTGTCATATCTGTATGGTTTAGGAAGAAGCACCTATGCTAAAAAGAGAAGAGCTAAAAAAATGGGTGTTTGCTATAAATGTGCACGCATGACATGTAATACTCGTTGTCGTTCTTTAGGAATGATGTCTGATAACCGTGAAGCATCTTTGTTTGTTTTTTGTTGTTCATTAATAACACTCCAAGATCGTAGTTTTGATCTAATTTTTGCAATAAATTAGTTCGATTTTTGAATGTATCAGAAGGAGCATAATATTTATGCGCCCTAACATATAGTTATGCGCCCTAGTATAACTTCAAAGTAAAAAAAAATTTTCGGTCCAATCCGGAATAAGGGTGGGTGATGTCAGAATATTCTCAACTCTGTTAACTTGCCGTTAAAATAAGTGGTGGAATGTCATTTTTTGAGAGTGCAGGGTTGCAATGTGTAGAAAATTTAGTATAAGGGTTGCAATGTAAAAAATATTGAGAGTACATGGGTGCAATGTGTAGAAAATTTAGTACATGGTGTAATGTAAAAAAAACATTGAGAGTACAGGGGCCTAAGGTGGGTTTTTCCCCATGGTTTTGACCAGGGGTTTTCAAACTTTTTTTTTTTTTTTTTTTTTTTATGGAAATTCGAGTTCGAATTTTGGGAAAATATACGATAAAAAATTAATTTATATTTTGTAAGTATGTATTTAAAATTATGAAAACATATGTGGTCTTGATACAGTTGACAAATGTGATTGACTTGGGAGTCAAAATTTAGTACAAAATTAGGACCCAAATTCTAATCATTTATCGGTGTCCTATTTTAGAAACTCGCTTGAGTACACTTAAAATTTAGGGTAGCTCAGAGTCGCGTATCCTATATAGAAAATGCAGCCAATCAAGCAGGTGAGTATATATAGTTTAACTTCAATATACTAAAAGACAAATACAATATATTAAACATGTATTTTTCTTATCTTTTAACTTGACTTGTTTATTAAATATATATTTTTAAATCGTTGAAAATCCCGTCGCCAAACCACTCATTCCGGGTTAAGTGGAGTAGATTAAAATCTCCGACTATCTCAAATTCTTACAAAAAAACATACTCCATGTATTTGAACGCAAGATCTTAAGGTAAGATTTTGAATCTACATTACCACCGACACCCATTGGAGACGATGACAATTATGCTCCTGCTAAAGTAATATTTTGTTGCTCAATTTACATCACATGATTTCATGAACACTTGTTTTACATCAACGAAGATACATGAACTCTTTTATTAATGATTTCTTGGAATCATATATCGATTATGTGCTTTAAAGATTTGTTTCGATTTAATTTATTGGAAGTGGGTTGAGAGTTAGGTTAAAGTTATGCCTTTTAATTATCAAAATAACCAACTTTGCAACCATTCCACGCTGCTATATATATATATATATATATATATATATATATATATATATATATATATATATATTTTATAATATATGTGAAAATCAAAGAGATGTAACTTTGGGAGACAAGATAAAAAATGAATAGAATAATTTTTTAAAAGGTAATTATGGAAATTAAGTTGATTAACAAGAATTCTCGCACAATTTTCACATTCTAGATAAACCTACTTTCTCCTAATTCGGTGCCACCTTTAAAAGTGTGATCTAAAAAAGATAATACGCGTTTCCTTTCATTTTTTCTAATTTAATAAATTGATAATATTATTGAATGGAATACATACATATATATATTATTATATATATATATATATATATATATGTGTGTTGTGTGTGTGTGTTCAATAACCTTTCATATCCAAGTCAGTTTCAGATAAATCAAATTAAAAGCAAATTTGAACTTATGATGTGAACAATACTTTAATTGTCTCTCTCCCTTCCTCTCTCAGAAATCTGAAGAGCCAATTCTAGCTCTCACACTCTCTCTTAAAATCCACAGCAGCATCTCAAACAAGCCTCACTTGTGTGTGTTGTTTTCAGTTTGGATATTATTGGTTTTATGGTTAAACAACTTGTGAAAGAAAATAACACGTTCAGCATACAGTAGGAACAAAAAAATACTATCATAATTGACACGTTCAAAAAGTGATTCTTTACTTTCAAGTATAAGAATGTCGAAGTAATAAAATAATCCGGTAATACCGAGATCGATCCACAAGGAATAGATTTAGTAAAATAAAATAATAATTTGAGTGAAAAATAAAAAAGCTGGATTGTTTGAAGTGATTTGTAATTTTAATTTAAACTGCAATAATAAAATAAAATGTCGGGGGGTTAAGGGATCAATTTTTAATATTTTAAATTTAGAAATCTCACTTTTATAATATGTAAATTATCATTATTACTCAATTAATTTATTTCAGGAATTAATTATGCCAAAACAAATAAAATTACTCATAAAGGCGGGTGATAACTTTTATTTATAATAAGTCTAATTGGATACTCAATTATGCCAAATAAATAAAACCAGTCATATAGGCGGTAACAAAGTTGTCAATAATTAATCCAGAATTAAATTAAATATTAATCATTAGATTACAATTTATATATTATAATATAAGTGAGATTAATCTAAATTTTCATATTAAAACTTCACCATTTTCCAACAAAAAGAATTAGCTACTCATGATTTGAATAAACACACGCATAATTTTATTACTAAAAAAAAAAGAAATTACAATAAAAAAACTTACAAAACTAAAACACACAAGAGATGTATCCCTTCACAAAATTACAGAGAGAATCGTGTGAAGGAAGTTGAGGAAAATGAGGTGCATAGCACATCTATTTATAGAAAATTGCAAGTTTTCTCCACCATTTTCTCCACCATTGATGAAAATTTGACAATTGTAGATTGTCATTTTCTAATTTTTTTTATATAATGACTTTAATAATTATATATAACACACTTTGGATTTTTCATCAATTTCGGTCTTGAAAACTTCAGAACTATAAACTCTTATGAACAACAAAATTGTAGATCTTTGAGTCGTCTTTCA
Organism: Zanthoxylum bungeanum; assembly: GCA_019454045.1. Classification (NCBI taxonomy): domain Eukaryota; kingdom Viridiplantae; phylum Streptophyta; class Magnoliopsida; order Sapindales; family Rutaceae; genus Zanthoxylum; species Zanthoxylum bungeanum. Next base: position 50,147 of record SKCR01000314.1, on the reverse strand, counting down.
TCTGGAATTGAAATCACTTCCATCCAATATCGGAGTAAAACGTTATGTCCAATATACGAAAATTGCGCAGAGTTGGAATTTTTGAATTTGTACACTGTTAGAACGCTCTTTCAAGTTTTTGACCTCCAAAATCCAAATGTCATGTCCATTTTTCTATTTATGCATCCAAAGTATTATTTCACTTACATTAAAAAATAAAATCATAATAAATATATATGTTGATGGTGTTTTTCAGGCACTACGGCATTTAAGACAGCACAACAAGGACGAAATGGTAAATTTCTTTCCCTGGTTGACATCATGAAGAAGACCGACCACATCATGAAGAGACCGACCTCATTATGAAAGGACCGACCACTATGGTCCGGGTGACCGAGCACTATAGATGTCGGCAGGAACACTCTCAGCATAAAAGATTGTCATGACCGACCTCATTAAGACTGACCAGACGACGGGACATGTCCAAGACAACAGCGCCCCATTCTTATGGATAAGATAAGAGAGATGTCCTACTCTCGCAAGGAGAAGGAGTCGGAATCCAAAAGGGAATACGGAAGGAGAAGGCAGCACCGGATCAGGAAACCCTACAAGAAGAGAAGATTGAGTCCAATAGGATTTCTTATACAAATAGGAATCTTATTTCTGTATTATTATAAATAGAAGGGTAGAGCATGTGTAAAAGGGAGCTGAAAATCATCACAGAGTGAGAGATTAGAGTCATAAAGTTCCGATTTATAAGAGCAAAGGAGAGGCCTGAGAGGTGCATTTGAGTAATAAAAAGAGTACCACCTTGTTCTTGTCCGTGGACGTAGGTCGGATCTCAAAATCCACCGAACCACGTTAAATCACCTTGTCTGATTGGCGTATTTCTTTGTTTTCCGCTAAGTTTGCCTTTGGTTCCCCCATAACCAAACAAATTCACAGTTGAAGGAGGATTCCCTCGGAGGTGATATTCCTATATATCCCGAGACCAAAATCCACCGTCAACAGTTGGCGCCGTCTGTGGGGAACTTCAACAAAAAGCAGATCGCGTGATAAGACAAATGGCGGAAGACGGAAATCCCCAATCAGGAGGTCCGGCAATGGACTGGATGAAAAAGATGGAGGATAGCATGAGGTCTATGATGGATCGACTAGAAAGAATGGAAGGAGCAAACAACGAGGAACCTGAAACCGGGGCCGGCCAGAAAAGGAAAGAGAGGGAAAAAGGAAAAAGAGTAGTAGATATAAGCGAAGACGAGGGACCCAGAAAGAGAGGCCCTTATGGGATAAGATCTGAAGTGGTAGGAAGAGAGCCACGATCCGAAGACACATGGGAAGAGGAGGAACAATCACCCAACTCCTCCTCCGACAGTTTTTTCAACTCCGAGAGGAGGAATAGAGAATACAACGAAGACGTACAGGAGACCTCCGAGCTCAAGGAACGCCACGCCCGGAACGACAGGAGAACAGAAGGACACAGAAGGCGACACGGGGGCACAGCCCGTGAAATAAAATCTTGGTTGAAAAAAGAGATGACCAGATGGGAAGAAAGCCTCAAGATCGGCGCGGGAGACACCCGAGGCGAGGAAGAGGGGTCTCCCCTTACAGAAGAAATAAAAACAGCACAGTTCCCGAAGATTTTTAACATGCCGACCGTGGCACCATACAAAGGCCACTCCGACCCAAAATCCCACATTGAGAATTTTGTCCTCCTGATGGAAGTACAGGGGGTAACGGGCGACGCCGTATGCAAAGTATTTCCCTTAACTTTAGGTGGACCTGCCATCCTATGGTATAGAAGTCTGGCCCCGGGGAGCATCCAGAGCTTCTCCCAGCTTAAGAAATCATTTATCCGACACTTCAAAGGAGCCTGCACCCCTAAAAAGACAATAGGAGAACTAAGGCTCATAAAACAGGGAGATGACGAAACACTAAAAAACTTCATTGAGAGGTACCACAACACCGTGCTCGAGGTCGGAGGATACGAATCCCAAGAGGCCCTGGAAAGTCTGAAAGGGGCCCTAAGGGTCGGGAAACTCTGGACCCACCTGAGAATCCATGAGACACCAGACTACGCTACCGCACTGGAGATAGCCAGGAAGTACGTCCTGCTCGAAAGCGAAGAAAAAGTATCCCGGAGGGGGACAACCACCAGAGAAAGGGTGATAAGGAGGGAAGACCACCGGCGACCAGAGAGAGAATTCCGGAAATTCAATCCAAGACCCAAAGAATTCAAGCCAATGGCACAGAAGGATCAAGGAAAGAGGCCCACAACTCAGGTAAACCACGTGGTTCGAGAGGAGGCATATATCCCTTTGAGCAAGCCGCCAGGAGAAATCATCATGGAGATACGGGAGAAAGGCCTTTAATAGAACCGACCTCAGGAGGTTTCCCCCAGACAGGAAAAAACAAAAGGTCCTACTGCCTACACCACAATCTAAAAGGGCACACAACCGATGAGTGCAAGGATCTGCGGGAACAAATGGAGGACCTGGCCCGGAACGGGTACCTGAACAATTACATCGACCACGAGATCATGGCCGCCAGACAAAGGGCAAGGAATCGAGGGGTAAACGTCATCGCAGGAGGAGCAACGCTGGCCGGGGACTCTAACCGGTCAAGAAAGAATTACAGCCGAGCACGGGGAACAGAGGTGCTGAAAACAGAAAAAATCCCAAACCCCAAGGAAATCGGTCAACACCCATTATGTTCACCGATGAAGACGCTCAGGGGGTAAGTTTCCCCCACGATGACGCACTGATAATCAAAGCAACGATCGGCGGCACAGAAGTGGACCGAATCCTGGTGGATCCGGGGAGCGCAGTAGACATAATTTCCAAAGAGACTTTGGAGGACCTAGGGGTAGAATGCACAGCCCTAACCAAAGACAGCACCCCCCTGTACGGATTCGGGGGTTCGACGGTCATCCCCCTGGGAAAAATTCAGTTAGCAATGACGATCGGGGCTGCCCCCAAAACCCGAACGTTCATGATAAACTTCACCGTAGTAGACTGCATGAGCAGTTATCAAGTCATTGTCGGCCGCCCCTTCATGATGAAAACCAAGGCCGCAATGTCCTGTCATTACTTAAAATTAAAGTTCCCCACACGGGAAGGGATCAGAATCGTATGCGGAAGCCAGAAAAAAGCCCGCAGCTGTTTTGCCACTTTCTCGCGAGAAACCTCTGCGTAGAAAAAGGCACCAAGAAGAGACAGAGAGACGAGGATGACGAGAATACAAGGAAAGACCCTGCTCCTCGGCCCGATAAAACTGCACGGCTCGGATCAGCCGAAGAGTTGGAAGAAGTAAAACTGTTCGGGCCAGAGAAGAACATAAAAATAGGAGGAAGTCTAGACAAGGCCCTAAGAAAAGACTTGTTGGAATGTCTACAGGAGTACCCCGACGTTTTTGCATGGGGACACAATGACATGCCCGGGATCGACCCTAAATTCAAATAAGCCATCGCTTAGCAGTGAACCCATTACATAAACCAGTAAAACAGAAGAGGAGAATATTCAACCAGGAGCGGTGCGGAGCAATAGCAACCGAGGTGGAAAAGTTGCTGAAAGCCGGTTTTATCCGGGAAGTAAAATACCCAGAATGGGTGTCCAACGTGGTACTGGTGAAAAAGTCTAACGGAAAGTGGAGAATGTGCGTAGATTTCACCGACCTCAACAAAGCATGTCCAAAAGACAGCTTTCCCCTCCCAAATATAGACCAACTGGTAGATACAACAGCCTGCCAAGGGCTACTAAGCTTCATGGACGCCTTCTCAGGATACAATCAAGTCAGGATGCACCCTGCGGATGAGGAGAAGACCACCTTTATTACTGACCAAGGACTATACTGCTATAAAGTAATGCCTTTCGGATTGAAAAATGCAGGGGCAACTTTCCAGAGACTGGTGAACAAAGTCTTCAAACCGCTCATCGGCACGACCATGCTGGTATATGTCGACGACATGATAACAATGTCCGAGGAACCAAGAGACCATGTAGCCGACCTGAAGAAAACTTTCGAACTCTGAGGAAACACAGTTTAAAGCTCAATCCCGAGAAGTGTGCATTCGGGGTAGCCTCGGGAAAGTTCCTGGGCTACATGGTAAGTTCACGAGGCATTGAAGCAAACCCGCAAAAGATACAGGCCGTGCTAGACCTGAAGTCTCCCCGGACAGTTAAGGAAGTGCAAAGCCTTACAGGAAGAATCGCCGCACTCAACCGGTTCATCTCACGAGCAACCGACAAGTGCCATCATTTCTTCAAAGTCATCAAGAAAGCTCAAAAAGGGGTCGACTGGACACCCGAGTGCGAAGAAGCCTTCCAGCACCTAAAACAATACCTGGCACAGCCCCCTCTCCTAGCCAAACCCCTCCCAGGGGAGACACTGTATCTATACCTGGCCGTCTCAAAGCACGCAGTAAGCTCGGCACTGGTACAAGAGACCGACCACGTCCAGAAACCAGTTTACTACGTCAGTAAAGCCCTGCTGGACGCAGAAACTCGATACCCCACACACGAACTCGTCGCCCTATCCCTAGTCACCACAGCTCGGAAGTTACGACCCTACTTTCAGGCCCATCCGATCAAAGTATACACGGATTTTCCCCTGAGACAAATCTTGCAGAAACCGGAGGCCTCAGGGAGGCTGATGAAGTGGTCAGTGGAAATAAGCGAGCACGACATCTCCTACCTCCCAAGAACAGCAATAAAAGGGCAGGCCTTAGCAGACTTCATAGCAGAGCTCACAGAACCGCAGGTCTTGGCCGTAGAAGAAGACAGGTGGGAAATGTCTGTAGACGGGTCCGCAAGCTCGCACGGCTACGGAGCAGGGGTAGCACTAAAAAGTGAAAAGGGAGAAGAAATACTGCTCGCCCTCAAATTCGCCTTCAAAACTACAAACAATGAAGCAGAGTACGAGGCGATACTGGCCGGACTAAGGCTGTGTACGGTAGTAGGAGTCCGCAATGTAGTGATCAGGAGTGACTCTCAGCTAGCAATACAGCAGCTGAAAGGAGATTTTCAAGCCAGAGAACCAGCCATGGTAGCTTACTTAGCCGAAGTAAAGAAGTGGGTGGAGAAAGTGGGAAACGTACTCTTCGAACAGGTCGGACGAGAAGACAACTGCGAAGCAGATTCCCTGGCCAGGCTTGCCTCTTCAATGAAGACAGAAAACCCCAGGGTAATCCCTCTTATATACCTCCAAGAAAGAAGCATAAGGGAGACAGAGGTGGATGTACTAGAAGAAGAAGACAAAGATTCATGGATGCAACCGATCAGGAGGTACCTGGAAACAAGAAACCCCAAAGATAAAAAGGAGGCCAGGAAGCTGAAGTTCAAGAGCACCAAGTTTTCCCTAATTGGGGGAGTACTCTACCGGAGAGGATACACCGTACCCCTCCTAAGATGCTTAGCACCAGAAGAAGCAGACTACGTGCTCAGGGAGATTCACGCAGGCATCTGCGGAAGCCACGCCGGGGGAGATCAATCGCCTTCAAAGCCTTGAGGCAAGGATTTTACTGGCCAACCATGCACGAGGATGGCGTGAAGATAGCACGGAATGCGAGGGATGCCAAAAGAATGCCAACCTCCACCATCAGCCGGCAGAACAGCTGACCACCATATCCAGCCCCTGGCCCTTCGCACAGTGGGGGCTAGACATTATAGGGCCGATGCCGAAAGGACGAGGTCAGGCGAAATATGCAATCGTGGCCATAGACTACTTTACCAAATGGGTAGAAGCAGAACCATTGTCCACCATCTCAGAAAAGAAGGCCACGGAGTTCCTAAAGAGAAATATAATTTGTGCCGGTTCGGAATCCCCCAGGCAATCATCACCGACAACGGAAAGCAATTCGACAGCAGGGGATTCAGAAAACTTTGTGAAGACCTCCAGATAACCTTAAAATTCGCCTCGCCGGCCCATCCCAAGTCAAACGGGCAGGTTGAAGCCACCAATAAAACCATCAAGTCAAACCTGAAAGCTCGGCTCGGATCAAGCAAAAGCCTATGGGTCGAGGAGCTACCAGAGGTACTGTGGACACACCGAACGACCTTCAAGGACTCAACATGAGAGACACCCTTCTCCCTATCATACGGATGTGAGGCCGTCATCCCGGCAGAGATCGGAATATCAACCCACCGGGTCCGTCACTTTGAAAACGAACGGAACGAAGAACTTATCAAAAATCACCTCGACCTGATCGAAGAAAAAGAGAGAGCAGTCAGCAGTAAAAGCAGCCATCTACCAACAGAGAATGGCCCGATTCTACAATAAGAGAGTTCGGACCCGCTCCTTCCGGCCAGGTGATCTAGTGCTAAGAAAAGTGACTCTGAACACCCGACGACCTGAAGAAGGTTCGTTAGGTGCCAAGTGGGAGGGACCTTACAAGATCACTGAGATAGTAAGACCAGGGGGCCTACATCCTGGAGCATCCGGACGGCAAGAGATTGAAGAAACCATGGAACGTCGAGATGTTAAGAAAGTACTTCCCATGAAGATCAACTTTCATTCCTTCTATTTTTCTTTTTTGCAGAAGCCGGACAAAACACCGAACCAGAACAACTGTTGTAAAAAGGGCGGTCCACCCCCAAACATGAATAAAAATTCCTTTCTTAAATCCTTTAAATTCAAAAAACGACGGATCGGGGCTGGATTTCATTCCGCTGAGGCCGCTTGTTTACTTAGCTCGGGGTCGGGCGATGTCCCACCGAGTCTGTCTTTGGACTGGGGACGTAACATTCCCCCAGGGCCAAGTGATTCAAACAGCTCGGGGTCGGGCGATGTCCCACCGAGTCTATCTTTGGACTGGGGATGTAACATTCCCCCAGAGCCAAGAGATTCAAACAGCTCGGGGTCGGGCGATGTCCCACCGAGTCTGTCTTTGGACTGGGGACGTAACATTCCCCCAGGGCCAAGTGATTCAAACAGCTCGGGGTCGGGCGATGTCCCACCGAGTCTGTCTTTGGACTGGGGACGTAACATTCCCCCAGGGCCAAGAGATTCAAACAGCTTGGGGTCGGGCGATGTCCCACCGAGTCTGTCTTTGGACTGGGGACGTAACATTCCCCCAGGGCCAAGTGATTCAAACAGCTCGGGGTCGGGCGATGTCCCACCGAGTCTGTCTTTGGACTGAGGACGTAACATTCCCCCAGGGCCAAGTGATTCAAACAGCTCGGGGTCGGGCGATGTCCCACCAAGTCTGTCTTTGGACTGGGGACGTAACATTCCCCCAGGGCCAAGTGATTCAAACAGCTCGGGGTCGGGCGATGTCCCACCGAGTCTGTCTTTGGACTGGGGACGTAACATTCCCCCAGGACCAAGTGATTCTAACAGCTCGGAGTCGGGCGATGTCCCACCGAGTCTGTCTTTGGACTGGGGACGTAACATTCCCCCAGGGCCAAGTGATTCAAACAGCTCGGGGTCGGGTTACGTCCCACCAAGTCAGCCGCTTCGGTCTGGGGAGGTATCATTCCCCCAGAACCCAAGTATCTCGCTCAGCTCGGGGTCGGGTTACGTCCCACCGAGTCAGCCGCTTCGGTCTGGGGAGGTAACATTCCCCCAGAACCCAAGTATCTCGCTCAGCTCGGGGTCGGGTTACGTCCCACCGAGTCAGCCGCTTCGGTCTGGGGAGGTGGTAACATTCCCTCAGAACCCGAGTATCTCGCTCAGCTTGGAGTCGAGATACGCCCCACCAAGTCAGCTCTCCGGACCGGGGACATAACATCCCCCCGGGTCCAAATGCCTCGCTCTTCACAGGGTCAATCCAGACCCCTCTAACTCGTGCTGACCCCTGATGGGCCTTAAAATTGCAATGATGGCAAGAAGCATAAAAGGAGAAGAAAAAGAAGAAAGAAATAAACAGACATAAATGCATAAATGTATATAAATACAAGTTGTAATATTATTACAAGAAAAAGTTAAAGTGTACATAGGGCCCCGGTAGGGTTACCATTTCTCATTTATCCCGCACAAGGGCAGGAACTTCTTCCTCAGTTGGCTCAAATGGCGGAAGGAGCGGCTCGGCATCAGAAGGAGGAGCTGCGACTTCGGCGTCAGGAGGAGGAGCTGCGACTTCGGCGTCAGGAGGAGGAGCTGCGACTTCGGCGCCAGGAGGAGGGATCTCAAGGCAGTCCTCGTCCACGGCAGGAACCCCCGATCCTTCTTCAGGAGGAACCTCAGGAGCCAGAACGACCGAGATGGGGGCGGGATCCATCACCTCCTCAGGTGGGGGAGGGATCCACTTTTGAAACTCTTCCTCGGAAATGTCCCCCTTACAGTAACTGATGGCCGCGTAGATAGGGTCCATATTCAGGCTCGGCAGCACCATCGGTATCATCTCGGCACAGTCACCAACTCCCTCGAGACGGATGGCCTCCTTCTCGGCCTCGAGATCAGCTTCTCTCTTTTCCAGCTCGGTCTCTCTCTCCTCGAGATCAATCTCCCTCTCCTCAAGCTCGGTTTTCTTCCTCTTAAGACTATCTCGGGCCCGTGCAACCTCCTCGTCTTTGTTCTTCAAATTGGCCTCAGCACTTGCTACTTTCCCCTTCAGAACGCCAATCTCAGATTGGGCAACCTTCAGGTCCTCCCTGGCATTATCAGCAAGTTTCCTTTCCAGCACAGCAGCTGCTTTGAGAGCCTTGTTCGTTTTGAAATTCTCAACAGCGGCCGCTTCGAGATTCTTGATCACCTCCTCCCGGTCAGCCAGCTTTGCCTCCACTTCGGAAAGGCGACTTTGAAGCCTCTGGGCCTGACCGCCCTCGGACAGCAGAGTCAGAAGAAGACCCTTATTCTTGGCCATAAGGTAGTTGGCCTGCACACAAAAAGGGAGGAAGAAGTCAAATACAAGAAAAAAGAGAATCAAGATCCAAAAAACCGAGAAGGGGAGTAAAGATACCTTCGCCATCTGAGAACTCATCTCAGCCACAACACCCTCAGGAGATACATCCTCGTACCTCGAGACCTCCCCCGGGGGAATCACCTCGGCCAATTCATTAAAAGCCGGCACTAAGTGAGAGGTAGCCTCCCGGATGCTTTCTCCCAAGTCATCCACCCCGAGGACCACATGGCCCTTCCGTTTCCTGGAGGAACTTTCAGAGGACTTCTTCCCCCTACGAATGTCCTTCCTCTTGACTGGAGCAGCTTCCTCGTCTTCTCCCTCCTGGGCCAACTCGGTCCCCTCGGTCCCAAACTGACGCCTCATCTTCCTAAGAGGTTTCGGCGGGCTGGCAAGGTGAGCAGATCCTGATGATTGCACGCCAGAAGGTGAGGACAGCCCCCGAACACTCGTTTGGACTTGTCCAGGAGATATATTCTCAGCGAGATCGGTCCGTGCCAGGGAAGTTTCAGCACGGCCGGCCTTCTTCACGGTACCGGCCAACTTTTCAAGGAACTTTGGCCTCTTCGACATGCCTACAAAAAAAGAAGAAATCAGGGACCGAGCATATAGCAAAGATATCAAACATGATGAAACAAACAAGAAAGATCATTAAAACAGCCATCAGACACCTACCTAACCGGCCAGATATTTCCGGAGGGACGGTCTGAATGAGGCCTGACTCAACAAAGGCCGCATCATTAACCAAATTCCTCCAGGGAGCAGCATACCCCTGAGCCCAATGTACTCGCCTCCGAACCTGACGAGAAACCTTGGGAGCATCTCGCCAACAGGCTGGGAAGAACCAAAGAAGTTAGAAAACCTAAAAGAAACTGGAGAACGGGGACAAAGAAAGAATGAAGGGGCGTTAGACTCCTAACCTCCAGCCCGGAAGACGTCTGGAACCGAGACATCCTCCTCAAACGATCTCAAGACCCGACCCCAATCCCCAGTTGCCCAGAACCAAAAGTCCTTGAAGTTCTTGTTGGAGTCAGGGAGCTTCTGGACAAGGTTGGACGAGCTATCGTAAGCAGAGAGGTAATACCAACCGTAGTGAGTCTTTGGGTTAGACTTCAAACGGTACAACCTCTTCACCTCTTCCAAGCAAGGTACACCTAAACCTGCCCGGTGCCAGACCACATATATGCCGGCTAGGATCCTCCAGCTATTCAAACTCAATTGGCAAGGGGCAAGCTCCATCTCGGCCAGCATCCAAGCGAAATAGCGTTGCATCGGCAGCCGCAGCCCACATTCAAAAAAGATAGGAAGAAGCGCCACCGAGCCCTCGTCAGGCTGACTAGCACGATCCATTGGACCGGGAACTTCTAGAGCAATATCTATCGGGATGCTGTATCGTTGCCGCAATAACGCCAGATCATCCTCGGTTATCTTAGAAGGACGGTTCATATCCAGAGCCGACGACCCAAGTTCTCCAGGCTCTGGGTCCTTCCGAGGAACCCTCTGATGATATGAGTCGTTTTCGACCTCAGAAGGGGAGGGGGTAGTGTCAAGATCTTCTACACTGGGCGCCCCTGAGCCCGAGGAGAGCTCTTCAGCGGGGGAGTTGAGATTTTGACAGGCCTTTCGGAGGAAGAATTACTGTCAGACATCCCTGACACATAGAAAAACAGAGAAAGGGGGAGAATCAGTCTACGAGAAGCTACCCACGGTGCCCGTGCTAAAACTAGATTTGGAGTCTCTAAAGAAGTGCCCTAAAGCAAGACCCAGCAAAAACCACAAGTTTCTCCCTAAACAAAATAAACAAATAGAACCACGGCACATCAAAAGAAAAAGGAGATCAACCAGAAAACTTACTTGTTCTTCTCAAAAGCAGGAGGTTATACGGTGAGGTGGTGTTCATTCCTTAGGTGCTCGGCAACGAAGAAGGATGAAGACCGCGGCTTGAGCTTCGAGAACACGGAGTTAAGTGGATCACAAAGAAAAGAAGCAGACGATTGTCGAAAAAATGGGAACAGTGAAACCCTCATTTTTCTTATAGTCATGACTGGGAGGCACATCATCGTCGGTTTTAGCGGGAACCCAGCGGATGTTTGACAAATGTCGAAAGTTAGAAAAAACCCTAATAGCTGATTTGATGGGCATTTAAGAAGACATGATAGTTGTGCGTCTCGAGGAAAGATGAACGAAACGGCAAGAAGATTCTATTTTGCATTCTGGGACGACTACCAGCAAGAACAAACAACACACCCTCTTCATATAGTTCCCGGCACCAACTCGCATACTCGTTGGAACCGAAAACTAGGGGACAGATGTTGATGGTGTTTTCAGGCACTACGGCATTTAAGACAGCACAACAAGGACGAAAGGGTAAATTTCTTTCCCTGGTTGACATCATGAAGAAGACCGACCACATCATGAAGAGACCGACCTCATTATGAAAGGACCGACCACTATGGTCCGGGTGACCGAGCACTATAGATGTCGGCAGGAACACTCTCAGCATAAAAGATTGTCATGACCGACCTCATTAAGACTGACCAGACGACGGGACGTGTCCAAGACAACAGCGCCTCATTCTTATGGATAAGATAAGAGAGATGTCCTACTCTCGCAAGGAGAAGGAGTCGGAATCCAAAAGGGAATACGGAAGGAGAAGGCAGCACCGGATCAGGAAACCCTACAAGAAGAGAAGATTGAGTCCAATAGGATTTCTTATACAAATAGGAATCTTATTTCTGTATTATTATAAATAGAAGGGTAGAGCATGTGTAAAAGGGAGCTGAAAATCATCACAAGAGTGAGAGATTAGAGTCATAAAGTTCCGATTTGTAAGAGCAAATGAGAGGCCTGAGAGGTGCACTTGAGTAATAAAAAGAGTACCACCCTGTTCTTGTCCGTGGACGTAGGTCGGATCTCAAAAATCCACCGAACCACGTTAAATCACCTTGTCTGATTGGCGTATTTCTTTGTTTTCCGCTAAGTTTGCCTTTGGTTCCCCATAACCAAACAAATTCACATTTGAAGGAGGATTCCCTCGGAGGTGATATTCCTATATTATCCCGAGACCAAAATCCACCGTCAACAATATATATAACATAAATTTAATTAATATGCTAAATTAATGGGATAAATGAAACTATAAGTATAAAATGATTGATTTTTCTTTTAATAAATGTGCACTTTTTAGTGTTCATCACACCCCAACCAACTTATTACTAATCCGTAGTAATTTAAGCGATTAAAAAAAAAAGACAAATTCTTATCCAAATTAATAATTGTTTTCTTTCTTTCTAAATGATCAAATAAGTAAATTCTCCAATACTTTATACCCTTCTTCCATACACACATAAAATAAGGTATCAATCAATTCATTGTGCCACAATATTCACAGGTCTTGTTAAAAAGATAGTAATATTTTTGTCCTAAATTTATATTAGAGTTTACACCTTTTAGCAACAAGAGTTTATTTATAAATACATTTTTTTTCTATAATAATTAGGGGTGTTCACGGGTCGGGTCGGGTCGAGTTTTTTAAAATTTTGTTAGACCCTTCACGTCAAGGGAAAGTCGGGTCGCAGGTCGGGTCACGGGGAAGTGTAACCCGATCGGGTTCGGGTCGGGTCATTTAAAAAATAATTTTTTTTAATAAATTAATTATTTTGAAATATAAATATTAGTTATTTTATGTCCCAAAAATTATCATATATATAAAGTTTTAATACAAAAAAGTAATAAACAAATGAAATAATAGTAAAAACTTTAAAAATAATAATAAAAATTTTAGAAAAATAATAAAATTTGTATAGGGTCGGGTCGGGTCGGGTTTTAGTATCAAACTCGTTGCCCAACCCGAAAATTTCGGGTCGGGTCGGGTCAAAATTTTGTAAATTTTGTTATGAACCCGATCGGGCTGGGTCGGGTCGTGGGTCGACCCGACCCTATGAACACCCCTAATAATAATACATTATCAATCCTTATAACGAGATTTTGACAAGTGACTCCTAAACCAGTTGGCTTTATGACATTAGGTGTTAGGACACCCCTACAAACTTAATTGCTCAGATCTCATATATTAAAAATAAAAAGTGTCTGATTTCCTTAAGCTTTCTCTTTAACCCATGTAACGAGCTTTGAGTCAGTGACTCCCAGACCAGTTGGCCTTAGGGCACTAAGTGTTAAAACACTCATACAGACTTAATTGCTCAAGTTAGAGAGGCTACGTAATCGAACTTATTCACACATTTTTTTTTACAAACTCAATCTCTATCATTTTACGCGAACAATCACTGCTTACTGAGGCAAGATATCTGGTTACTAAGTAAGAGCATGGTTAGATTTTCTTTTTTTTTTTTTGAATAAAATCACTAATTCCATTGCCTTTAGGTGCTACCTTCAATAAACTAGAGAACTGAATATTACAAAATTTTCACTTACAAACCCATGTTTATATGTTACCGTGTATGTTGATAATATCTGTCAGATGAGCATATGAAGATCAAATTTAATCAATACTATGGATAATTCACATATTTAAATGATTCAAAAAGAAAAGAACAAAAATAACTTGTGACGAATTATTTTGAGATGCGTCTTAGGAGCGAAAACTCCTTACACAGCCACCTCTGAACAATTCAACTTGGTTAGTCAAAAATTTATTGTTAGTTTGTATGTAGTTTTTTTTTTTTAAACACAAAACAAAATAATTTTTTTTTACACAAAAAATAACAACAAAGCAAAAATAACATAAAAGTTTTTTTTTTTTTTTAAACATAAAAAAACAATTTTTTTTAAAACATAAAAAATGATTTTTTTAATGGAAAAAAACAGCAACGAAACATAAAAATGAAAACTAACTAGTCAACTATCCCCCTAACCAATTTGAGACATTTTCCCCAATGTCTGAATACGAAGAAGTAGAGTTTAGAAGACATCACATGGTTAGTGTGGAATTGACAATTAAATCTACAACTCTCCTACTAAAAAGAAATGTTACGTATTAAAATAATATAAGTAAATTAAAATAATAAATGATATGTACTGATAGTTGTGATTGTGACTCACATCTTCCTCTGGTTTTACGTCTAGTAACGGCTTGAACGCCCTACATGGGTCGAGAATATGCTTCATATCCAATTTTCTTATAAATTGGTAAACATTGTCTTTTAACGTCAGATTCCCGAGATTATATTATTGTTTTTCTTTTGAAATTATGTATGTAAATTACGAATCAATCTATCAAACCGTACATCACCATGTCACGCCCCAGGAATCGTATTTACTATTTTTATTATGTTATTCCCTAATTAAAGAAAGAATGATTGAATGAACCAGGTTTGCAATATCCAAATCTCTGTAGAAACTCCAAGTCGATCTACAAATAATAGGCCTGGAAATTAAGCATTACGAAGACCATGTTAAACTTTTGAAGACCAAAAGCCATTACTTAGCTGGCTCCATTCTTCAGTCACAAGGTATATTAATTCATTTCGCCCACTACATGTGTCAATAAAATTATTTGAATATATGATCTTCAAATTAATGAAATCAATTTTTTTATTTGGTTAATCTTTCTCTCATCTCTCATCTTTTTTTGTTTGGTTAATCTTTCTTTTTATTAATGAAATCTTTGGTCTCATGAATTTGGGAATTGTTGAGCTTTAACTCATTTTACCCAACAATGATACACAAGATTAGACCTCTATTCTATCCACAAGGTGCTCAATAGCAAAGTGATTTATAGTAGACCTTTCCATATTTCCATCGATTTATAGGATTTGAGATAATTTTCACATGAATAAAAATTTGAAATGAGTTGGGGATAATTTTTTCATTTTTAATTTTATTTTTTGTTTAAAAAATATCATATACAAATCGCAATCAAGATCCATATCTATTTATGACTTTCACATGCAATCCAAAATGTGCTTAAATTGAGGAGGAAAATGTTTATAACCCTATCTTATGGCAAGGTGATAACTTTCAGTGATATCGTTTGAACTTTCAAAAAGGAATAATGTGAAAATTCCTTGTGAATTTCTAATTTCTTCTTAAAGTATTAAAGTTTTCAATAAATGTTATGAAAAATTAAAAAGTTTATTGTAAATAATAAACATTGAAAAAAATGTGAGATCCAGCTGCATCCAGAACTTGTCCACACATGAGAAGTTTCATCACCAACTTTGAAGACTAATGGAGAAATGAAAAAACCTACTTTCGGTGGGTTTGAAAACTTGGTGAAGCAAACTAAGAAAAGCCATGAATGGTGGCTGAAATTCAGGGGTGAACAGTAGCCACAATTTGCCTATAAATTTAGATCATTTCCAGTGTTAAAAACCATCCCAGAGAGTGTTTAAAATATAGAGAAAGTGAGGTTTTGTTAAGTGTTTATACTTTGTAAATATTTGTATCTATTCTTGAAAGTAATAGTATTCAATTCAGTTTTTCCTAAAAATCCTCTCTAAAGTGATCAGAGAATCACAACAAGTGGTATCAGAGCTTCGGTTTTTCTTTGGGGTCGTAAAACCGAATAACAAAGTTTCCTTTCGGAAAATCGGTTCTGACGAAAGTTGTCAAAAATCAATTTTGAGGGTACCATCAGCTAGTTCACGAAGGGACGAGCACAGTGTTATTTTCCGGATACCGAACCGACGTCCAGAGACTCCGCACGCCCCTGCACGCGCCGACGCGTGAGTCCCAGTTGCAGCCACGCGCCAGACAAAGATTGAAGACGATTATGTGGCTGCCACATCAGCGCCACGTCACGCCCAGTCAGCGCCCAATTAGCGCTACGTCATCAACCAGTCAGTAGACACCTTATCTGCCACGTCAGCCGCCACATCATCCGCCACCTCAGCAAAATCGGTCCCACACTGCCACGTCAGCTCTGCCACGTCAGCACTGTCACGCCAGCATCCTGGTAAATTTCATTTATCCCACTGAAGTTTTGAAATTTATAGTTTTGCCCCAGAACTTTTAGGAATTTATAAATCAGCCCCAGTGTCGGATTTAGACCAACGAAGTGTCTATTCCACCATTTTCGACCGTTCCAGACGCAACGGTGACCTCAGATTTGAGAAATGCAGCCCCAATTTTAGTGTATTTTCATTTTTAAACCTTAAAACTTAAAATGGAAATATAAGATTCTCATTCTGGTGCAATGATTAAACTGGCTGCAACTAATTACTCCATCTGGAGACCTCAGATGATAGATTTTTTGCATTGCGAAGATCTGTTTGATTTCATCAAGTTGAAGGGAGAGAAACCAGAGTCTGTTAAGGAGTATGACTGGAATAAACTCAACAATAGAATTTTGGGTCAGATTAGGCAGTAGATCAGTCACATTGTCTTCCACCACGTAGCATATGACGCAGATGCTTATGAAATATTGAGAAAATTGGAAGACATGTTCCAGGCCAAAACAGCTCGGAATAAGACCTTAATCATGAGGCGTTTGGTGAACCTGAAGCTACAGAGAGAAACTTCAGTTAAAGAACACACCGATGAGTTCCAAGGCCTAGTGAATCAGTTGTCTGCAGTAGACATGCAACTGACAGACGAAGTTCAAGCCCTCTTGCTACTCAGTTCTCTTCCTGATAGCTGGGAGACTCTGATGGTTACTCTCACAACTCAGCTCCATGAGGCAAACTTACCATGCCTATGGTAAATGATCCCCTGTCAAATGAAGAAGCCAGAAGAAAAGACGTGGGCTCAGATCAAACAGAATCCCTTATCTCGGAACAACGAGGAAGACAACATGAGAAAAATCAAAGTGGGAGGAGAGGAAAAAGCAAAAGCAGAGGCAAATCCAAGGACGAGAAAAAGACATACAAGTGCTTCCACTATGGCATAGAAGACCATTTGAAGAAAAATTTCCGGAAACTACAACGGGAGCATGGACAAGACAATAACCAGCCGAAGAAGAATGATGCAGAGACACTAGTAGTTACCACGGTAGATGTAGCTATATGCTCCGGCCAAGAAAAAGCATGCATTCACACCGCAACTCAGGATGTCGAATGGGTGGTAGATACTGCAGCATCATACCACATCACTCCTCACATGGATTTCTTCACAACATACAAAGTATGAGACTTTGGAACAGTGAAGATGGGGAATACCAGTTCTTCTCAGATAGTAGGAATTGGTGAAATACAGTTGCGGTCAAATGCAAGGTATACAATAGCCCTGAAAGAGGTCAGACATGTTCTAGAACTTCGGCTCAACTTACTCTCGGGGGTAGCCCTTGACAAACAGGGTTATGCTAGCCACTTCAGCAATGACACTTGGAGGATGATAAAAGGTGCTATGGTCATTGCCCGAGGACACATATGTGGAATCTTATACAAGACTCATGTGAAGATTTGTGCAGAAAGCCTAAATGTAGCTGAACCGGAGGCTTCTCAGAATCTGTTGCAC
Organism: Zanthoxylum bungeanum; assembly: GCA_019454045.1. Taxonomy (NCBI): domain Eukaryota; kingdom Viridiplantae; phylum Streptophyta; class Magnoliopsida; order Sapindales; family Rutaceae; genus Zanthoxylum; species Zanthoxylum bungeanum. Next base: position 32,917 of record SKCR01000314.1, on the reverse strand, counting down.
CAGAGACTCGGTCACATGAGTGAATGAGGGTTGTCTACCTTGACAAAGAAGGATCTAATCTCTGTCTCTAAAAATGCTGCTATGGATCCTTGCAATCACTGTCTTTTCGGTCAACATAGAGTCTCTTTCAATATTTCTTCTACAAGAAAATCAGAGTTACTCAGTCTGGTGTACTCTGATGTATGTGGTCCATTGGAGGTAAACTCACTAGGCGGTAATAAATATTTTATGACTTTCATTGACGATGCTTCTCGGAAAGTATGTGTGTATTTTCTGAAATCAAAGGATCAAGTCCTGGACTATTTCAAACTGTTTCATGCCATGATCGAGCGTGAAACAGGAAAGAAACTGAAGTGCCTTCGCACAGACGATGGAGGCGAATACACTTCCAGGGAGTTCGATGCCTACTACGGAAGCCACAACATTCGACACGAGATGACTGTTCCATGCACCCCACAACACAATGGTGTCGCTGAAAGGATGAACCACACCATTATGGAGAAAGTCAGAAGCATGATCAGCATGACTAAGCTACCAAAGCCATTCTGATAAGAAGTTGTTCGTGTTGTCTGCTACCTGATAAACAGATCACCATCTGTACCATTGAACTTCGAGATTCTGGAGAAAGTGTGGTCTGGTAAGAATCCCTCATATTCTCACCTCAGAATATTTAGATGTTTAACATTTGCACATGTATCCAATGAGCTCAGGCAGAAGCTCGATGCAAGGACTACCCCATGCATCTTCATAGACTATGGAGACGAGGAATTTGGATACAGGTTATGGGACCCGAAGGAAAGGAAGGTCACCAGAAGCAGTGATGTAGTGTTTCTTGAAGACCAGACAATAGAAGACATTGAAAAGCCCAAGATGCCTTCTAAAACTAGTGCCGATAATACCGATGCAAATCCAGACACAACCCCAGCACCAACACCAATGGCCACAAATGATGATGGGGTACAAGACATACCAGAAGTAGAACCAGAGGAGGAAGTGAGTGTTGAGCAGGGGGAGCTGCAGCCTGCTCCATCAGAGGCTTCAGGATCATCCACAGATCCGGATGACAACAGACAGCCAGAACCTCCAGTACGAAGATCTGAGAGAGGCCGAATTCCATCAGCCAGATACTCAGGATCATAATATATTGACGAGGGGGAGCCAGAAACCTTCAACGAATTTGTATCTCATAAAGACAAAGATAAATGGCTGCACACAATGCATGATGAAATGAAATCTCTGTAGAAAAACAACACTTATGAGATAGTCAAGCTCCCACATGGAATGAAGGCACTAAATAACAAATGGGTATTGAAGCTTAAGAAAGATGACAACGTAAAAGTGGTGAAACATAAAGCTCGACTAGTTGTCAAAGGATTCCTATAAAAAAAAAGAATTGATTTTGATGAGATATTTTCACCAGTGGTAAAAATGGCTTCAATCCGAGTCATCATAGGATTGGTAGCCAGATTGAACTTAGAGCTTGAACAGATGGATGTCAAAACATCATTTCTTCATGGTGATCTTATTGAAGAAATCTACATGGAGCAGCCAGAAGGATTCAAGGTTTCAGGTAAAAAAAACCTTGTTTGCAAGCTGAAAAAGAGCTTGTACGGGCTCAAGCAAGCACCGAGGCAGTGGTATAAGAAGTTCGACTCATTCATGGTGGGTCAATGCTATAAAAAAACTGCAGCAGATCAGTGTGTATACATCCAGAGGTTTCCAGATGGAAATTTCGTTGCTCTTCTACTGTATGTAGATGACATGTTAATTGTTGGACAAGAAGCAGCGAAGATCAGCCAGCTGAAGAAGGAACTCTCCAAGGCTTTCGACATGAAAGACTTAGGACCAGCTCAATAGATTTTGAGAATGGAGATTATTCGTGACAGACAGAGCAAGAAGTTGTGGCTTTCACAGGAGAGGTATATTGAACGTATAATCAGGAGGTTCGATATACATAAAGCCAAGCCAGTCAGCGTTCCGCTAGCATACCATTTCAAACTGAGCAAGAGTTCGTGCCCCTTATTTTAAGAAAAAGATAGAGGAAATGTCAGCAATACCATATTTTTCAGCTGTTGGAAGTCTAATGTATGCAATGATATGTACCAGGCCAGATATTGCACACGCTAGGGGTGTTCATAGGGTCGGGTCAACCTGCGACCCGACATGACCTGACCCGACCCGGACGGGTTCATAAAAAAATTTACAAAATTTTGACCCGACCCGACCCGAAATTTTCGAGTTGCGCAACGAGTTTGATCCCATTAACCCGACCCGACCCTATACAAATATATTATTTTTCTAAAATTTTTATTATTTTTCTAAAATATTATTATTTTTCTAAAATATTATTATTTTTCTAAAATATTATTATTTTTAAAGTTTTTACTATTATTTCATTTGTTTATTACTTTTTTTTTTTGTATTAAAACTTTATATATATGATATTTTTAGGACATAAAATAACTAATATTGATATTTCAAAATAATTAATTCATTTAAAAAAAATATTTTTTTAAAAAATGTCCCGACGACCCCACTCGACCCGAACCCGATCGGGTCTAACGAAATTTCAAAAAACCCGACCTGACCCGTGAACACCCATAGCACACGCATTGGGTGTAGTGAGCCGTTTTCTCTCTAATCCATGAAAGTAACACTGAGAGGCAGTCAAATGGATTCTCAGGTACCTCAAGGGTACAATGAAGTTTCGCCTGTGTACGGGGGAGCTGATCTGATCTTGGAAGCCTATACTGATTCAAATATGGCAGAAGATCTGATGGTAGGAAATCTACATTAGGATTCATCTACACTTTTGCAGGGGAGCTGTGTCATGCCAGTCAAGATTGCAGAGGTGTATTGCATTATCCACAACAGAGGCTGAATACATTGCTATAGCCGAGGCAGGAAAAAAAATGTTGTGGTTAAAACATTTTCTCCAAGAGTTAGGGATCAAGCATACATAATACAAGATACATTGTGACAGTTAGAGTGCTCTGGACTTGAGCAAAAACTCAATGTATCATTCTCGGACGAAACACATTGATATTCGCTATCATTGGGTACGTGAGGTGATGGATCAACAACTGCTGAGACTAGTGAAGATCCATACAGATGAGAATCCAGCTGACATATTAACAAAGGTGGTTATTCTGGACAAGCTAGAGATGTGCAGAGATATAGCCGGGATAACTGTCAGATGACAATTACTCCAGACGCAGCTGGAGAGGGAGATTTGTGAGATCCAGCTGCATCCAAAACTTGTCCACACATGAGAAGCTTCATCACCAACTTTGAAGACTAATGGAGAAATGAAAAAACCTACTTTCGGTGGGTTTGAAAACTTGGTGAAGCAAACAGAGAAAAGCCATGAATGGTGGCTGAAATTCAGGGGTGAACAGTAGCCACAATTTGCCTATAAATTCAGATCATTTCCAGTGTTAAAAACTATCACATAGAGTGTTTAAAATAGAGAGAAAGTGAGGTTTTGTTAAGTGTTTATACTTTGTAAACATTTGTATCTATTCTTGAAAGTAATAGTATTCAATTCGGTTTTCCTCAAAATCCTCTCTAAAGTGATCAGAGAATCACAACAAAAAATACACAAAAAAAAATATATATATATATTACACATCTCATTTTCAAAAATATAACAAAAAATCAATATAAACATTCAATCAAATCAAAAAATTTCAACTGGTTTCCCAAATTTTGGCTTCTTCTTCTTTGATTACTACTACTAAGCTAAAACCTTGGTAAAAAGCTGATTTACAGAGGGCCAAAGCCCACTTGAGGCCCAAAGATAGCGTTGGGGCAACTGGGTAACCCTATGAAAATGGTAAGGCTGATGGTTTGTTGGCTTATTGGCTGCCTGAGTCTTTCTTGTTCATAAGCTGACAAAAAAGAAATGAGTGAAGGGCCATGTCAACGATAATGCTTTGACTTTTGGTTCATTTCCTTATTGCAATCAGCCGCCACACACCAGTTTTCAAACTTTTGCCCAACATTCTCCTTGTCCTTTGCCCCGCAAATTCCTCAATTGATTTGACCTTTTGACTATTGATTAACAAGTATAAATTATCTGAACATTTTATGATTAATAATTGAGAAGCCTCATTAACAGTATTCATTTTGGTGAATTTTGTATGAGGAGTACATATAATTAAGGGTGGGCAAAAATACCGTTCGAACCGAATCAGACCGCGAACCGAATTAAACCGGATTGAATTTACAGTTTTTTTTAAACGGTTCGGGTTTGTGGTTCGGATTGACTCACCCCAAACGGTTTACGGTTCGGTTTAGATGAGAATCCGAACCGCACCTGTTAAACCGAACCGAACCGTTTTAATAAAAACAAAAACCCTAAATTTTCCCTAATATCTCAAAGACTCAAACTCTCTCTGCCGCTCAACTCATCACTCTTAAGTCTTAACCTTAAATTTTTCTTCACATCTCAATCTCTCTCTGCTGATCAACTTATCACTCTTAACCCTAAATTTTTCCTCACAATCTCAATCTCTCTCTGGCGCTCAACTCATCTCTCTTCTTTCATCTCAATCTCAAGCTATCACTTTGTTTCTCTCGCTGGGCTGCTGCTCTCTTGCTCTCGCCAATCGCCATCTCAAGCTGTCATCTTTTAAGGTGAGTTTTTGTTATCAATCGCCATCCCCTACTCCAGGTTAATTTTATCTTTTTAATTCAAAAATATTTTCTTTAATCTCGCTGGGCTGTTGTCAATTTCGGGCTTGTTATAAGATTCATGTTGGATGGGATTAGATTCTGTTACAGTTATAGCATAGTAATAGTTTAATGGATGGGGACCCATGTTTTCTTTTATGGTTTTTTCTTATCTTATTAGTTTTCTCAGGAACCAAACAAGGACTGAATGAAGATTTTTTAAATGTTTAGCGGGTTTAGAGTTTTCTAGGACACAAACTATTTATTTGTGATTAATTCGGGCTGAAGAGTGGTGAATAAGCATATGTAACAATTACTAACCCTATATTTAGTAGCGAGTGGCGACTACTAGATACCATGGGCAAATAATTTAAATTTTTTTGTGTGTTCAGATGTCTACCTACACTCCCAATGGTGATGACAATGAGAGACAATGTTTGTGATGATAATATACCATTGCTTAACCTTGAAGACCCCGAAGATTTCAGCAGTGGTAAAATCATCTAAAACCCTCATTCTGCATTAAACTACTAAGAGACATAGGTCTGAGGTATGTGATCATTTCACAAAGAAGGAGAATAATGGTATATTAAGGGCATATTGTAACTATTGCTCGAAACATTTTGCATTTAAAGTTCACAAGGAACTAGTACTCTGCATGCTCATTTAGGTAGATGTTCTCAATATAAATGTAGCATCCAGAGAAATTTAAAACAGAAGACTCTTCCTAGCATTATTGATAGTACGGGGACTAGTAGTGGGACTTTGGCATTATTAAATTTCAAAAGGCTTTTGACTTGCTGGATATTCAGGATGAAAAGTTTGGTCAGGAACTTTGGAAGGAGAAGATGAAGGGAGTGCCTACTGAAGAAGATTGGGAACATGCACGTAACATTTTGCCATTTTTGAAGTATTTTATGATGCCACAATGAATATATCTGCTCTCTGTATGTTACCTGTAACAATTTATTAACGAAATTTTAGGGGTTGGTTTTGAAATTAAGCAAAGATGTGAAAGTGATGACATGTCAATTCGCATGATGGCTGAGAAAATGAAGAGAAAGCATGATAAGTATTGAAGCAACATTAGTAATATGAATGTATTGTTGTTTGTTGCCAGTGTGTTGGATCCTCGTCAGAAATATATTTTGTTGAGTGGATGATTAATAATGTTTATGAATGTCGGGAATAATTCGATATACACTTTATGGTATGTTTGCTCACTATGAGTCAGTTGTGGGCTAAGAGGAAGAATAATCTCTATCCTACATTAATAATCCGTAAACCGAAACCGAACCAATCCGTAAAAACTGCTGTGGTTTAAAAAATTTTCAATCCGAATCGAACCGTTATTTATGGTTTGGTTGAGAGATATAAAAAAACCAGACCGTAAAATATGGTTTGGTTCGGTTTTTAACAAAAACCGAACCAAACCGAACCGCGCCCACCTCTACATATAATTGATAACTAAATTGCAAATTAAGAACATAAATAAGTAGAAGTGGGGTAAAATCGGTTTCAGAGTCAACCAACCCGTATTGAAAATGATCGGTTCATAATTTTTGAAATCAAATATAAATCAAAATATCGAACCAAACCGAACCAAATAATATTTCGGTTTTCAATTTCAATTTGGTTTTTGGTTTAAATTTGAAGAGTGAAATGTGAACTATGAAGACGTGAGTGAAGCCTCCAAATTTAGGTGATAGACATGATTTGGTATTTTGGTTGGGCCTTTAACATGGTTTGGACATTGGGCAATTGAATATTTGATCATTTTGTGTTTTTGTGTTTTTTGGTAAATCGATTGGTTTTATCGGTTCGATTTGAATCTAAACCGAATCTAAATAAACTGTTCGATTTACTAAAAAATACAACTGAAAATCAAACTATATTTCATGCATTATTCAGAGTTCAGTTGAAAAATATTGATGGGATTTTGAAGGCCTGAAACAAACGAGGAAAATGGCTGGCAGAGTCTCAATATGGAAGACTTTCTGATGTATGCGGCTGTGAATTTAGTGTTAATGAGGTGAAAGGTATAATAGTCTTGATGTGGACAATTTGGGGGACACGAAATGACCTTATTTATATTCAGAAGTAAGGCTAGCCTGGTTGATCTGATCTGCAGAAGGACTACTGAAGGTTAACGTTGATGCTGTGTTAAATTTTGAGAAGCAAACTGTCGGTTTGGGATCGGTGATTCGGGTCAACAATAGTTCAATTATCGCAGCTTATACTAGAGTGATTCCTTTCACTAGTACATTGAGATGGTAGAAACTGATGCTATTTTGTTTTGTCTTCAAGGAACCAAGTCAATGAAATTTTCGACTTTCATTATTGAGTCTGATGTTAAAAATATTATTGACTTGGTATCGGGGAATTCCTCCGTGATTAAGGAAATTGTTTGGATTACTCAAGAGATAAAAGACAATTTTACACTTATGGCATCCGGTCAAATTCAATTTAGGTCTAGAATATCTAATGTAATTACTCATAATTTAGCTAAAATAGCTTGTGATACTTCCCCCCTCATATTTGTTGTATTTTTCCTTAAGTTAATGCAACGACTTTTCAAAATAAACAAAAAAAAAAAGCTCATTTGCAAATTAATAATAATAAATAAAATATTAATTAATTAATTTATTAAATTAATAGGTTTATTACTTTAATAGTAGATTATGTTTCTTATATTAATAATTTATTATTTTAATTTTGTAATTTAATAATAAAAAATTAATTGCAGAGATTATGTTAATTGTAGATAATTTAATATTATTTTTTATTTTAATAGGATACTATAATATATTTTCTTATTATAATAGAATTCTTATAAAATTATAATATGTATTATAATAGAATTCTTATAAAATTATAATATGTATTATAATTGTAATATATATTTTTATTTGATAGATTTATTAATTTAATTTTATAACTTTAATATGAAGTAGTCATGTGACGTAAGGGTGGCAACGGGCCGGGCCCTGGTGTCTTCCGGGCCGAGCTCGGGCCCGGGCTTTTTTTGGGCCCGAATTTTTTTAAAAAGAAATTAAAAAATTAAAAAAAATATACAAATATAAAATACATTTACACTATATACAAAGACAATTATAAATAAATCACAAATTTCATTGATAAATTAACAATTTAAATGCTAAAAACAAATAAAAATGATAGAAACATATTAAAAAATATATATATATATATTTTTTTTTATTTTTTATTTATTTATTTTGGCCCGGGCCGGGCCGGGCCCGGGCCAAAATTGGAAAGCCCGGCCCGGGCCCGAGCCCGAGCCGGGCTTTCATTTTAAGGCCCGGCCCAGGCTTTTTCCACTCCGGGCCGGGCCAAAGCCCGACAAGGCCGGGCCGGGCTTCGGGCTTTTCTGCCACCCCTAATGTGACGTGATGAGAAAACTTAAAAATATTTAACTTTTATATATATATTAATATGAAGTCGGCACGTGACGTAATGATGATGCTTAAAAATATTTAATTTTCATATATTTATAGATAGATTGTTAACTATTATCCATTAATTATATTAAAAATGTGAAAATAAGTTGGTAATTAATTGTTTAAAAAGTTAGTTAAGAAAATACAATTTTTTTATTTTTTAGTGTTGGAAGGTCTCATGGCTCCCCAACAAATTAAGAGAAATGATAAGTTTGATTCGAAAGATTATAACTTTTTGTTTGCCCCTACAAAATGGAATCAAAATCATTACAAAGAGCGAATTGATTGAAGCCACCTTCTTTTATTTATTTTTTATTTTATTATTTTTTGTTTTGTTTTAAAGAATAATTAAAAACCATTTGTATCATATATGAAAAGTGAAGCAACTTGTCTATAGATGACAACAAATTACACTTCATTATTCTCTATTCAAACGCAGATGAAAAAATACATGCGACATTAAATAAGGTTAAAAAAAATATACGTAAAAAGAAGGTTTACAACCTTGCTGTTGTATCAAAAACTCAAAATTAGACAAGATAGTTTTTCAATATACGTAATCGCTTTTTTTAAGAAAGATTCACATCCTCTAGTTAATAATCACGAAATCACAAAAAATTTGATTTAGGAGGGACTTGTTATCTATAATGTGTTATTAATCAATTTTAACATGTAACTTTCAATCAAATTTTTAATGTGATATATTCAATAAAACATAACAATTGAAACTTAGAAAAACCTGAAAATTTGTTTAGAAGATGATAAATGAGAATCAAGTTGAATTGTCTCCGTCCTTAAGAACTTATTAGCTCCGCGTCGGTGCTCAACGAATTACTTGTGGGCTTGTGGCTAACGTTCTCTCATGATAATTTGGTTGCTTCATGTTGAAGGGACACTCTTTCTATACTTTAGATTTTTTAGAATAAATGTTTTTGGATTCTTTTGGATGATCAAAAAATGAATTCAAGCACTCATTTTTATAGACATGAAGGGTTGCCTTTGAAAACATATCATTTTGTCAATGAAGGCAATTCTTGAAGGGTTATAATCCTCGATGGAGTCCTTTCAACCTAAGGGTTATGTTTTTTCCCATTAAAAAAACATATGATTTCCTTTAATCCAAAAGGTTTTGTCTTTTTCACTTAAGGATTTTATCATTTCGTTCCATATATATATATTTATATTTATACACAATATTTAGGAAAAAATTTCAACCGGGCTAAATTCAATGGCTTCATGAGTTGTCCTAAATTTTGAGATGACATAGGGGAGTTCATGAAACGAGACCCCTATTCATAAACAATAAAAAGTATATAAAGTCATTACACATAAAATCTAACATTTTGTTTAGATATTGGATAAAATTTTGGGATCCCTCTGACTGAATAGTTGGTTGATTGATTTAAAGTGGTGACCAAGAAAATTAACAAAAATAAAAATTAGAAAATAAATATTAGCCCCAAGTGGCACCGCCACTGCTTAGAAGTTGTATTATATAAAAATTTTCGTGCAGGGACGTCAAAAAGGAGATAATTGAGCGTCATTTAAGGGAATTACTATCCCCTCAAATGGGGTCAGCTCACTATGTCAAAAATAATTTTTACCGATACTATTTTAGCATCAGTAAATGGGTTTACTGTCACTAAAAAAATGTGTCAATAATGCTTGAGTCAGAATACACTGACACTAAATTTAGTGTCATTAATTCAAGTATCAGTAAAGTCCTGATACTATAATATCAGTATATCACTAACACTTTTCGGAGTCAGTAAAATACTAATGCTTTTAAGTGTCAATATTTTATGTGACTATGGTTTCAATAATTAATTTATTGAACAAAAATTTAAATTTTTTATATCTATTAAATAATTACATTTGTGTTCATGTTTTAATATTTTTATAATAAAATATATTCTAAAAATTAATTTTTGAAACTAAAAATTATATATTTTATAACAAAAATATGTTTAACTTGTCACATAGAGTATATTGCGAATTTAAATTATTACATAAGATTTTTAAAATATCATTATAATAATCAAGTAAAAAATAATAAAATCTCATTAAATCGATCTTGTATCTTCTTGCCAAAAAAATAGATTTCGTCATTGCCTAAAATTCCTTCTTTTATAACAACGCCACTGCAAGAGACAAATAAAAGCCATAAATATAAGAAAAGTCAACAATATAAGTATATGACACAGAAAATCAGAGCAAATAGTTGAAAGAAAAAGAAGCAAAAGTTGTAAGAAATTAGATATGGTTCATTTTGTTTGCCAATACCAAACATTAAAGAATAAAAAGTTCATAAGTTAAATGCATAAGGTCGACTTAATGCCATCGAAATGATTAGTCGAATATATCTACAGCCTAATGTAGATGTTTAATAATATGAAAATCATTATCAGTACATCGATGAAGATCATTGCTTATCTCATCTTGTAACAACCTTGCTTTCATACATATTAAATTTGAAAATGGCCATTCGATACACCTTAAACCAAAGTTCATGTAAATTGCATCACAAAATGATCCATAAGCCTTAAGGGTATATTTTCTCATGCAAGTTTCTAACATATAAGTGAATATAAAAATAAACTTGCGGTAATTAAAGAGTTAAGGATAGAGAAAATTACACCGTGAGTTATAGTGGTTCGGCCAACAATGCATACGTCCACTCCCTCAAGCCGCACTTGAAGCTTTTCACTATCAATTGAGTTTTTGCCATGACTCACCCGCAACCAAGAGTTTTACGCAAGGTTCACTCCAAACCTTTACACTTTGAGTTTTCTACGTAGGCTTACTCAGTAACCTTTACAATTACCCAAATGATGAGATTTCACAAACCACAAGTGTTTTGAAGAAGAAGTTTGTAAACAACTTGGGCACTCACAAAGATAAAGAAGATTGTGTGAGCTGTTTACCCAAGTGATCTAAGTTCACTACTAAATATTAAGAAGGTGTAATGTGTGAGATTGATGTATGAGAGTATATGATTATGAAGGTTTATGAAACACCCTTATTTTTGCCACAGTGTAATGTATATGAATGTTGTGTCACCTTGCAAAAACGAATTGAGGCTCAATATATAATAAAATACAAAGCAGTCCCTAACTCCTATATCTGAGACCGGTATGCCGGTCTCTGACACCGGTATGCCGGTCTGGCATAGTAACGGCTCTTAACGTCTATATTACTGTTTTAAATATATCCGTTAGGCCAGTATGGTCACCGGTTTGGTCCTTGCCGGTTATAGTAAGCATGTCAACTATTAGGCTCACCGGTATGGACACCGGTATATGGACATGTATGGTTCGTGCCGGTTTGGCTCACCGGTATGGTAGTCGGTTTGATGCATGCCGGTTCCAGTGTATATGAAAACCTCAATATGACTAGTATAGTCACCGGTATGAAATGTGCCGATTCCAGAGAGCTTGTAAAACAGAACATCTCACCAATATGGGGACCGGTAAGGGACCGATATGCCGGTCTCTGTACCAAAAATGCATATATGAAGTTTTAAGGCATTTTGTACAGGAACCTAATGCATCTAAGTGAATGTGCATGTTTCCTATGAGCTTAGGTACTTGAATAAACAATTCACAATACATTTAGAGCCCTAAGCTAAGACTTCACATAAATTCTTCAATATGCGACAGTCATCACATTCTTCGCTCTTCACCACCGTTGTGCTTCGACATCTTTTTATAATGTCTCGCTGTTGTGCGTCGAAGTCTCCACTCGTGTTACATCATCAAAATTCATTACGCGATTGTGTCGCTAACACTAGCAATACTGAATTGCTGAAACGAAATAAAAAATATCAGTCAATGGATGAATGTGTCTTCACCAAGAAACTCACCTCCACAACGTCGCCAAATTGTATAAAATAATTAGTGTAATGGCAGCTTACTGAAGCACCCTGATTCATAAATAAATCTACGGCCCTTTTCTAGTTGGCTGCTCTGCCCTTCTTGACTAATCAATCTACCTTGCCATTGTTTGTTTCAGAGATGATGTAACCTCCAAACTTTCTTCTCCTTTTGATAAACATGAAACCAGAAAATGGAATAAATTGCATAAATCACCATGAATAAAAGTGATATCATTTTACAATTAAGGCAATAAAATCCAAACAATCAACTTCATTGATAATAATCATTGTAGCCATCCCACAAGAGAAATGATGGCAGAGGAAAATCTAACAAGAGACTTGAACAAATTATTTTCCTTCTTAATATTACACAGAGAACCAAAGTCGGGGACTCGGCTGAGGAAATTCTGAAAAGTATAAATTCGATGAAGATATCCAAATAGAGGATTACACTTTTTTGTTAATGTGGAAAGGAAAACAAAAATGGAAACAACAATAAAAAAACATATTGTTTGCACAATTTTTCGTCAATGAGCGTGTAATGTTCAAATCTCATGAGACAAAGTCCCAACAAATGGTGTTTGATTCAGTGAATAAGCCTCCAAGGGGCACAAGCACACAAATTACAATCTATGGATTACAAAACTACGAAATAAAAATAAAAATACTCATAAAGAGTCTTCATTTGTTTTTTTTCCTTCTTCCTACGCTTGAACCTTTTATAGTGAACCTTTGTTAACTGCTCGAACAGTTTCGCCTTCCTCGGTCCACGAACTTCCACGTTTCATGCTTGCAACTTCTGGGTCATGCATCTAACTACTAAGTTATGCGTGATAACTGCCAAACTATGGGTAGTTACTGCCTAACTGCTAGATCGTGAGTTCAACTGCAACACATGGTAATCGTCCTGACTGCAAATCGTCCTTTAATACCTGTTTGTCGTAGGACGATTTTCTTCGCTAACAATTGTCCCCCAAATTCACCTTGATTGATTTGGGAGATGAAATCGAGGCGGAATTTCTTAATTTGGGTGAAGTTATCAGCCGGATGCTGGCTTCGGCCCGCTGGTCTTCGCCCTTCCCCTTATCAGCATTTGCGGCCGTCATTTACATTCCTTATGTGAACCCATCATTGCTTCAATAAATGCGCGACCTTCGAAACACGTCTTATCGAAAACCATCATGGCACCAATTATTGCACCGTCGTTCATGTCAATTCATTGTCAAATCATATCTGACATCGCCCTTTCCGTTTTCCCTCTCTTTTCTTCTTTCTTCGAATTAGGTTGCAACACCTGTCTAGGGTGACCCTTCATCTTGGTTATATATAAGCCCATGAATCTTCTTTCACCGTTGTAATTTCCTTATTCTTCTTTGCGAATTTCAACTCTTCTGTTAGCTGCCATGGCTTCTTCATCTGCTTCCATGAAAAAGGCTTCTTCAACCTTCAGCGATTACCAAGCTGCTTTGGGTGATCCGTCTATCGGCGTCTTTGGGGTCCATACCCTTGAAGAAAACTATGGATTGCATTCTTTGGGTCCAATTTTCGTTAGTGATACCGTCATTGCTACGGCCCCCTTAGCTCAACTGTTTCCTTCTGTTTCCAACCTTCATTTTTCGGAACCCTTGAATGTGTCTCCTCTTACTCAGTCCAATCCTATCCGCACTTGGCCCAAACTTGACTCCTCGTTTGAGACCTGGTTTAAATGGATGAAATTGCATGCAGAGACCCACACCTTTCTCGAAGACACTGGTTTGCTTCCTCTCATAGAGCTTTCTTCGGCCCTGCCTCCTTTTGACCGAAATCTATTTCCCACTTCGTTGCTCTTTTGGTCTTCTGATTATAACGTCTTCCTCTTTCCGTCTGGTCCTTTCACCATTACCCTTCGTGATGTCAGTGCTTTAATCGGGTTGGCCCCTTTGGGCGCGACCATTTCTGCTTGCACTACCTTTCATTTTCCCCCTCCTTCCATGGATAATTCATCATTCTCTTCCTATTTCGCTTTCTTCCGTGCATATTCTGAGTCGGCCGATCCGGTCCCGGTCTTGGAATGGACTGCCTTCATTCATTATTGGCTTTGCAAGTATATCATTTGCGCGCCTAGCCAGAAACCCGTGGCGGGTTATCTCCATATTTTCGTCGGACCTTTCCAACGGCCTTCGTTTGGACTTGGCTTCCTTTTTGTTGGCCGCTATTTACCGGGGTCTGGCCGTTCTCTAAAAACAGCTTTGGTCTGGGGCTTCGCCGATCGCCTCCGGCCCTCTTTGGCTCATCCAGCTTTGGCTTAGAGCCTATTTTCCAGTCTTCGGTTCTATTGAATCATCCCGGTCGTATCCTTGTGCAGGCCTATTGTTCTCCCAATTGAGGCCAACTTCCCTCATTCCTCACACTATTTTTGAGTATTTTTATACCCTTTCCCGAGTTCCGTCTTTCTTTCCTTTCTCCTTGGGCGACAAACCCTCTTTTGTCCATGAGCTTCCCGAATCAGAAGGGGATGAGTCGATCAATCGCATATGGCGTAAGTTTTTATGCAGCCGCGATCTGATTCATGACATTTTGACTAGAGCCAACGACAAGGCTGTAGTGGAGGTATATTCTCCTAATTTCACTGCCCGCCAATTCAGCATTGTTCAAGTATGGCCCCTTCCGTTATTCATTCTCGTTCTACTCATTCGGAACGTTTTAAAGTTCTTTCGCTCTCAGACATTGAACAATGCCTGTCTGAAGCTCGTTCTTTGTTATCTTCTTTTTCTTGTGCCTTTTTCTCTCCTTGCACATCGGTCCATCATTTCTTTGACCGTTTTTGGCCGTCTGGCCGTGAGAGACTCTTTTCTTTGCCTTCCGCTTTGATTTTTTCCACCATCCATTTTTCCCAAAAACCCTCGGAAACAGTTGGGTCCAAGAAACCTATTCAGAAAGCTGGGCCGAAGAAATCCAAACAAGTTAAACGAAAACAACCTTCTCCAACCATAGCTCCGACTCAGACGAGCCCCTCATACTTCGTCGGGCTAAGGTATAATATGAAATTGCGCTTTTTTTTTATTTCGTTTCTCGTGCAGACGTCCAGGACGGAATCATCTTCTGGTATGCTCGAACCGGCTCAAACTTTGGGGCCCGAAGTTCCAGTGATCCAAAATCCTTTGGTGGAGGTTGAAGCTACTTTCATCAGATGGGGGTGAGGCGGACGATACTCCCATCGTTCAACATCCACCAGAAGAGGATGAAGTAGCTGATGTCGCCCATTCGACCAGGGCCGATCCTCAAGGTACGGGGTCAAGTATAGTATTGGGCCGCTTACGCCCATTTTTTGAGGAGATCCCAAAGAACCATCCTTTGTTTGAATATCATCGATTGGACGTCCCTATCCCTATTGTGCAAGAACCAGATGACGAGCCTCATTGGCCGGAGAACGAGCCTGTTTGGCCGGATGACGTGCCTCTTTGGCGTAATCTCAAACGGATTTATCCCTTAATACGCAGATGGGCTGCTGCGGGGTTTAGAGGGAGTTATAGGGACATAGATGGCCTATTTAGTCTGGCCGAATTGGAGTTGCTAGAGGAGGCTCGTTCTATGTATAAAGACGATGTAATTCGTCGTATTTATTTAGAGATGGAAGTTATTTATGTTTCTGACTCTTCCGATTCTGATTCTTCCACAGAGGCCCAGCCATCAGCCATGTCGCGACAATCAGCACCTTCACGGGTAGTGTCCCCTGTCCCTTCGATGCAACATACTTCCGCTCCTGAACGGACGTAATCTCCGGCTCATTCGTCCTCACCTCTTCAGGCGACATCTTCTGTTCCTTCGATGCAACAACCCTCTGCTCCTGAATGGCCATCATCTCCAATTCCTTCATCCTCACCTCTTCGGGCGGAATCTTATGTTCCCCCGCCCCAATCTCATAGATGAGAACCTGCATTACCACTTGAGATCCCTATGGAAACTACTGGTGAGCCGTCCAGTTCCAATCATAGGCCCGAAACTATAAGTCTCTCTCCATTTTCCTTTCTTTCATCGTTCTTTTGGTTCTCATTTACTAATTCCCTTTTGTTCGCACATGTGTCCGATCCGTTACTGCAATCGGTCCAGGACATTTTGGACGATCTTGACTGACTAGCCTCTGCTCCATCTCAGCCCTCTCCATCTAAGGCCCGAGCTACTACAGACTTGGAAGCCTTTCGGGAGGTTATTAGGCAATATGCTTCTCTCACTACTCTGGAAATCGGTCATGCCGCAATGCCAGAGAACATGCTCAAACTAGAAAAAATCTCATCTGAATTAGAGCGACTGTTGGGTCTTTCTGTCTTGCCTATACCGGTCGAAGACCGGCTCTTCCTTTAAGACTTACAGAGCGAGGTTACAGCACTTATCCTTCGCTATCGAAATATACATAGTCAAAAGGTTGGGCTTCGTTCTTCCATGTCCAAGAAAGAAAGAATCTGTGATTCCCTTTACACTTTCCGCCAAACTATACGGGAAACTACAGACGAAATGATGATTGAAGAGTCAGTATTACTGGACTTAGAATGACAGTTGCCAGGTATCCAGCGTCTCATCGAGTAGAGTCGCATGAGGAGAGAGGCCAAGAGAAAAACCATTGCCTCTCAATTAACGGAGGTGAATGCTTTCCTGGCCGAATATAAAGACTTGGCCCAAGTTGATTTTGAAAAGAGCTTGAGCGATTTGGCGGCGGCTGATATATAAATGCAGAAAGAGTGGCATCGGTTAAGGGAAATGTTCTCGGCCATGAAAGACTCGCCTGAGGATTTTCAACGGCCTTCCACTAGTAGATAATTATGTATTCATGTACTGTTAGGACGTTACATTCGTCCTTTTACTTGTAATTTTTGGGACATCGTTGTCCGATACTAATGAAATTATAATATTTATTTATTTCTATTTATTTCGCTTCATCCTTATTTTTCATCCGGAGAACGTCATATTCTCATATTCCCATAATGAAGGCACATACTTTTTCAAGTACTTGTCGTTTATCACTCTGACATGCATTTCTCCATTCAAAATTTTCAAATGATAGGCCCCGTTTGGCAACACATTTTCTACCTCGAATGGGCCTTCCCAATTAGGCGACCACTTGCCATATGCAGGATTCTTGGCACCTAGTGGTAGTATAGTTTTCCATACTAACTCTCATTTTCTAAATGATTTGGCCACGACTTTCCGATTATATCTTTTGGCCATATTTGTCTTCTGTGCTTCCAAACGATTGATGACATCGCACTTGACGTCATCCAATTCTAATAAATTTTGGATCATCGCTTCACTGTAATTTTCCTTTGTCAATTCTTTTTGCAACGCCACCCTTATACATTTAACATTGATTTCGACCGGTAATACGGCCTCTTGACCATATACTAGATGGAAATGTGTGATCGAGGTACTTGTTCGGGGTGACGTCCTATAAGCCCATAGAGCTTGACTTAAGCATTCGTCCCATTGTCTGTTATCATCTTTCGGATCAACCCTTTGAGGGTTTTGTTGGATGACTCTGCCTGACCATTTGACTGGGGGTAGTATGGAGTAGTGTTTACTAACTGGACCCCGTATTCGGTCATGAAGCTTTTAACCTTTTCGCCGTTCAGAGAGGTACCGTGATCCACCATCAATGTCTGAGGGATACCGAATCGATGGATAATATGCTCTTTTATGAACTTAATGATTTGGTCTTGAGAAATCTCTATAACCGGAATTGCTTCCACCCACTTGATGAAGAAGTCTGTGGCGACGATGATGAAAGTGTGTCTTTTGCTAGACGCGGGGATAGATTTTCCCTATTAAATCGATCGCCCATCTGACCGATATAATCACCCGCATATAACGCAAGCGCACGTATCGCTCAAGTAGTATAAAAATTATCAATCCCACGAGGACTTAAAACCTTTTTGCTATCAATTTATGAAGTTAAATGTTTACAAGTATCTAATGGATTGATTGTTTGATTCGGTGGTGACTTTAAAATTAAAACAAGTAAATAAAATTGCTTGAAAGTAGATTGAAGAAAATTCAAATTTATAAAACTATCCAGGGTTGTGAATCCTTCCAATATCTTTTTAAAAGATGAAGTGGTTATTTTACGTTTGTGTAATATATTGGTTTATTAACGTAGAACACGAAATTATGTAAAAGCCTATTCCGATGGTCAAATACAAATACCCAGTATAACCCAATTAATCATATTCCTATTTTAACCAAGTTATCTGAATTCATTAAGATTAAGTTCCAATTATGGCTACCCCCACCCGACAGGTATATTCCTATCATGTAAGGAAATCTATTAAAGGGTTATCTATCCTCAAGGAAGATCGTGGGCTATTGAGTCTAAGGTCTTTAACCTAAAATCTCTTTTTCAAGTTCATTTTAAGTTTACCAGTTCAATTTTATTAATGGCCAGTTAATAAAAAGTATTAGGATTAAGGCTCAATAAATAAACCTTTATATTACCCAAACTGTAATTTAACCCTTTATAAACCGGTGATATTGGATTTCATCACAACCCCAGATAATTGGCTTAGTTACAACACATATTTAAGGGTAGTAAAAACTTAAATAAAAGAAAAGACATAAAGTAAATGATGGAAATTAAATTACTGGAAAGTAAATGCTGAAATTAAATAAAGTAAAAGTACAATAAAGAAATGCTGAGGTAAGATGATCCACTTTTATTACTATTATTTTAGATATCTCACTTAATATAATATATGGTTATTTACGTTTCACTATTAAAATTATGATCAAATAACATTTGGGTACTATGAATATTAACATATTACATTTTACTACTAAACTTATAAAAATTTAACATTTTACTACTTTTCCATCCAAACCGTTAATTGACTGTTAGTTGACCATGACATCATATTGACATCCTAAGGATAAAAGAGTCTTAACACACACATTATTATAAATTATAAATATGATAATCAACGGTGGTAATCGTACGGCTGAATATTGGAAATAATGATTTTTGAGTATATCTCTTTTATTATTATACTTTAAAGTATTTTGGTTATTATGAGAATTTTAATTATTAAATTATTTGGTAAATTAAATTCTTTATTTTATTGGGTTATATGGATAATTTAGAGATTGAAGTATTTTTATAAATGTGATTGTTGATTGTATTTCTTTTATTGTTATATATAAGATTTAGATATGTTTTTTAAATGGTATAATTATAATTTTCACTTTTATTTTATTTGGAGGATAAAACAGTATTTTTAAAGGTCAATTGACGGTCAACTAACGGTTTGGATGGAAAAGTAGTAAAATATTAAATTATTATAAGTTTAGTAGTAAAATGTAAAATGTTAATATTCATAGTACCCAATTGTTATTTGATCGTAACTTTAGTAGTAAAACGTAAATAACCCTATAATATATTAAATTTGCGTGATAATTACCAACCAGCCATATAGGCGGTATCCTTATAAAGTCAAATTAATAATTAATTACCAACCGACCAACCAGGCGGTATCTATGCTTAGTCAGGTTAAAACCAATTTATAATTAATTACCAACCGACCAATATGGCGGTATCATCGTTAAGTCAGATTTTAAATAGTTATTATATTATAATTATGGGAGATTAATCTAAATAGCAATAATAAAGCTTTACCTTTTACCCCAGTAAGGGGGAGTTACCTCCTCATTGCTTGAAAAGTAAAAACTGAAAAAGTAAAGAAAGGAAAGTATTGTGCGTAAAAGTAAATTGCGGAAAGTAAAAACTGAAAAAGTAAAGAAAAGAAAGTGCGAAAGCGGAAATTAATTACTGAAAGCTGTAAATAAATAAACAAGATACAATCTTCTTAGTTATTCAGAAGGAATTTCAAAGAAGAAAGTATGAATTTACAAATGAAATGACTTGGTATTTACAGGCAAAATTTTGCCTCCACCAAATCCATTATTAAATTCTCCACCAATCCATTATTAATTGCTCCGCCAAATCCATTATTAATTGCTCCACTAATTACTCCACTAATTAATCCAACAAATCCATTATTAATTGCTATCATGTTTGGTGGGAGCTTGAATATTTTTATTATTTATTTATTTATTTATTTATTTATTTATTTATTTATTTGCTATGAAAATGACTTTAATAATTACACATAACATACTTCTGGATGTTTCATCAATTTCGGTGATGAAATATTCAGAATTCGAAATTATTTTATTCTTCAAAGTTGTAGATATTTGAGTCTGCTTTAATCTAAAACTTGAATTAGCTCAATCCGATATCGGAGTAAAATGTTATGCCCAAAATACGATAATTGCGCAAAATTGGAATTTCTGAAACTGCACTTCGTTAGAACGCCCTTTCAAGTTTCCAATATCCAAACTTAATATGTCAAGTCCAAGTTTTGCCCTTATTTGACCCATATTTCGTCCTAAATGATTCCATTGAGTCCTAATATTATTTTATCTTCAAAATAAAGTAAAACACATCAAAACGTTCATCAAACCCGAGAAACTAAACAAAATATTAGGAAAAATGGGTAGTAAATATTGATATATTTTCCGCTCATCACACCCCCAAACCTAAAATTTTGCTACTCCTCGAGAAAAAAACAAAATAAAATACAAGAAACAATTAAAATTAAACTAAGCTACTTTCGTAGGGATCACGGTTGCATTTAGCATATGCAACATGCCTTTAAACCCCCAGGTGTCCCTAGTGGACGAGTTGAAGTCTCGTGAGGGCTTATAGCAACGATACCCACAAACGTTTGATAAAAGTAAAAAGATAATAAAACTAATGCACACAAAAGTAAAAAGACAAGAGAAAAGAGAATAAAGAAGTTAGTGACTAAACAGATGAAACTTCTAATCCAAGTCAATAATTATTTTGTTTCTTTTTAAATGACCAAATAAGTGAATTCTCCGATTATTTTTTTACCATTCTTCATATACATAACCAACAAAATATTAATCAACTCATTTTTGCCCATAATAGTCACAAGTGCAGTTGAGAAGAAAGAAATATTTTTGTCCTAAAGTTTTATCAGAATTCACACCTTTTTTAGCAATGAAATATTTTTCTGATTTTTTTTTTTGATTTTTTTATTTATATACAATATCTTCCATCTATGTAACAAGCTTTGGGTCAGTGGCTCCCAAACCAGTTGACTTTAGGGCACCAGGTGTTAAGACACCCCTACGGACTTAATTACTCAGACTTCATATATATATATATATGTTTTGCAACATCTTTTATTCATGTAGCGAGCTTTGGGTCAGTGACTCCCAAACCAGTTGGTTTTAGGGCACTAGGTGTTAAAACACCCTTACAGACTTAATAACTCGGATCTCAGACTTTTTTTCTCCATCATTTTTTATAGATGTTTCCTCTAATTAAACTAGAGCACTGAATATTACAAACTTTTCAATTACAGCTCATGTATGTATGTTACCATGTATGCTGATAATACATGTCAACTGAGCATATGAAGATTCATTTTAGTCAGTTTTATGAAGAATTCACAAATTAAATAATTTAAAAGGAAATAAATAAAAATTAACTTGTTTTGAAATAGATTGAGATACGTCTCAGGAATGGAAATTCCTTACACAGCTATCTCACACCAATTTCACCTGATTAATCAAATAAAAACACAAAAACACAAAATATTTTGTTTGGTTTTTGTAAAAATTTTCAATTTTTTTTGGCTTTTTCGAAAAATTTTGACAAAAAATAAAACAATAAAAACAAGATACAATTTAACTATTCTCCTCCCCCAAACCTAAATGAGACATTGTCCCCAATGTCTTAAACATTAGAAGAAGAGTTTAGAAAACCGTACATGGTTAGCTGAAATTCTACATCTAAATGAAAAGTTAAAGGTTAAGATCCAGATTTATCCGACGCCTCTTACCACGATCATTATCAGACCAAATAAACAGTAAAATAAATCATGAAAGGTCAAAAAATCTAGATCATGTCGGAGAAAATAAAAGAAAATAACAAAACAAATCACAATTATTAGGAAAAGACAAATAAATATAATATTTACAATAATGTAACTGCTTGAATGACGTCTATGCGTCAGAGACAAGCTTCCCATCCAATTTTCTTATAAATTGGCAAACAGGGTCTTTTAGAGTCAGATTCCTGAGACTTAACTGTTGTCTTTCTTTACGGAATTGTGCATATAACATGTGAATTTCGTGATACATATATCAACTGGGATGCGTCTCAAGAGTTTTAGATATGTCATCCAAAGACTCCTTACTCAAGCCATCCCTAATGAAATTAATCTTATCTTCGCGGTTATCAGACACCGTTCCTAAAGATCGATAACGAGTATCACAAAACATACGAGCACATTTATAACAAACACACATTATTTTGGCTCTTCTCTTTTTAGCATATGTGCTTCTTCCTAAACCAGACAGATGTGAAATAAAAGAGTCAGAGGACTCATATGCCAATCGGACTTGTGCTTCAATAATCCAATGAATGTCAATAGACATACCTTTGATCATCAGTAGTCTTATCCGTTCTAAGCGAGCTTTGTAAACTTTCATCAGAGATTTTTGAGGGAGAGAAGGAAATTGCTTGTGAAGATTTGCGAGAGCATCTTCCATCCTGAAATGACTTAACCTGTAAAAACTAAATACACAAAAAATAAAAGACACCAAATCACAATATATACACAAATTGCATGGGTTGCCTCTCAGCTAGGGCTAAGTTTAATAACGTAAGCTAGACACGATTTCCCAAATGTTAGGCTGGATCTGAAAGTGTGACACTTTCTTTTTGTCGCTCAAATGATTCTCCCCAGTATTGCTTGACACGCTTGTTTTTAACCTTGAATGTTTTGTTGAAGTCGGGATCATGTAACTCAACGGCTCTATCTGGTAAAACCTTAGTGATTAGGAATGGACCTAACCACCGCGATTTTGGCTTCCATGGAAGAGTTTTACCCTTGATTTGTTTAATAGTACCTTCTGCCCTGGTTCCTGTTGTATGCGCACTAACTTCTCATCATGTCTCTTCTTGGCATTTTCTTTGTACAATTTGGCATTCCCAAAAGGCTGAATGTGAAATTCTTCCAATTCGTTGAGCTGGTGGAACTGTTTCTTTTCTGTTGCTTGTAGTGCAAGAATTCGCTTCTTCAGTGCACAACACGCTTTATCTTCAGGCTCCACAGTCAATTGACATGCTTTAAGTTTGTCAGTAGAACTTTGCATTGCATCGCAAGTCTGGATGGTACCATTTATCACATCAAGTCTGAAACATTCCTCCTTCTCGTCATTCGGGAAATTCATGGCTTTGAAAACATTGAATGTTACTTCTTGGTCTTGTACCCTCATGGTTAGTTCTCCTTTTTGTACATCAATAATGGTTCGACCTATAGCCAAGAATGGTCTACCGAGAATGATCGGCACGTCTTCGTCTTCCTCCATATCAAGGACAATAAAATCTGCTGGGAAAATGAATTTGTCAACTTTGACCAGCACATCTTCAACTACACCTCTCGGAAATACGAGCGTTCTATAAGCAAGTTGTAGAGAGACTGATGTGGGCTTTATTTCTCCAATCTGTAATTTCCTGAAAATAGAAAAATGCATCAAATTAACACTCGCACCTAAATCACACAAAGCCTTACCGAAGTCATGTTCTCCTATAGTGCAAGGAACAATGAAACTGCTAGGATAATTCAACTTTGGGGGAAGTTTCCTTTGAATGATGGCGCTGCATTCTTCTGATAATGCTACTGTCTCGTAATCTCCCTATCTCCGCTTTCGTGAAAGAATGTCTTTCATGAATTTGGCATAGCTGGGCATTTGTTCCAACGCTTATGCAAATGGAATATTGATATGCAGTTTTTTGAAGATCTATATGAACCGAGAAAATTGCTTATCTAGTTTGTTTTTCTGGAGACGCTGTGGAAAAGATGGAGGTAGAATGATCATTTCTTGATCTTTTTCCTTTTTTTTTTCCTCCATCTGTTGAACTGCTTCACTGATTTCTTTTGGAACTTACTCAGCAGTTGCCTTGATTCCAACATCTTTGTTAATTTCAGTACCGCTTTTTAACATGATGGCATGACATTGCTCATTCCCCATGTTCCTTGGATTTAGTTATGTGTTGCTAGGAAGGTTACCTGACGGCCTGTAACTCTGAGCATTGGCCAACTGTCCAATTTTATTCTCCAGTGCTTTGATAGAAGCAGATGGCTTTGGAAAATAACATCATATGCTGCTTGTTGCTTTTTGAACATCTCTGCAATCCATTCTTTAATTTATGGTTCTTTTTCAAACTGCTGGCTTTTGTTTTACTGTTGAAATCCAGATGGTGGATTGTTCTTTTGCCCTGAATTGTTGCTCCATGAAAAATTAGGATGATTCCTCCACCCTGGGTTGTTGGTGTTGGAATATGGATTGTTCCCCTATCTGTTGAAATTGTTGACATAGTTCACCATTTCTTCATGTTGGTTTGGCTCTGGTGCTCCTCCATATGGTGAACTTGTGGCTCTGGCGATGTTTACAACTTGCGTGCTAAGTGTTTCTAGGCTTTTGCACATTTTCTCCAACTTAGTATTCACTGCTGAGTTATCTCCAACTTCATAAATTCCTGCAATTCGTTGAATCATGCTCATTTCTATTGGCCACAATGAATTGTTGTTAGCCATTTCTTCGATTAAGTCTCAGGCCTGATCTTCTCCTTTTGCCATCAAAGCTCCTCCAGCAGCAGCATCAATTGTGGTTCTCATCAATCCAGAAAGTCCATTATAGAAAGTTTGGACTTGAAGCCATTTTGGAATCTCATGGTGAGGACCTTTCCGGAGCAAATCTTTGTACCTTTCCCAAGCTTCGTAGAGAGTTTCCAAGTCAAGTTGTACAAATGATGTGATGTATTTCTCAGTTTTACTGCTCTGGCTGGTGGAAAGTACTTTGCAAGGAATTTGGTGGCTAGAGTGTTCCAAGTTGTGATGGATCCTGCTGGTAGTGAATATAGCCAAGATTTTACTCTGTCTTTCAAGGAATATGGAAAAACTTACAATCTCATTGCTTCTTCTGATGCTCTGTTGTAATTGAAAGTGCCGCAAACTTCCAGGAAGTTGCTGATGTGGGCATTAGGATCTTCAGTTGCATTCCCCACAAACTATACTGACTGCTGAATCATATGAATGCATGTTTTGATGTCACACGTATTTTCTGGTAAAAGAGGAAGTACAATTCATGAAATAAGGCCGTCAACCACCAGAATGGTTCTGTCTCGAATGGGAATTGGTAGTGCAACCTCCAAAGGTTCAGGTTCCATGTTGATGATTGCTTCTTGGCCTTCTCGCCTTTCCCTTCTCAACTGTCTGATAGTTCTTTCAATCTCTAGGTCAAGCGGTCGGAGTTCAAAGCGTCTGGTTCGTCTCATGTAGTGTCTGAGAACCTGAAACACAAGAAAACATAAACAATAAGTAAAAAGAAATTAGATACAAGTAAATGTATCTTACCTCAAAATTAATAGTGAAAGAATAATAAGTCTCTGACAACGGCCAAAAACTTGACCGGCGTAATCACACGCGTATAACGCAAGCGCACATATCGTTCAAGTAGTATAAAAAGTATCGTTCAAGTAATATAAAAAGTATCGATCCCACGATGACTTAAAACCTTTTGTTATCAATTTATGAAGTTAAATGTTTACAAGTATCTAATGGATTGATTGTTTGATTGGGTGGTGACTTTAAAATTAAAACAAGTAAATAAATTTGCTTGAAAGTAAATTGAAGAAAATTCAAATTTATAAAACTATCCAGGGTTGTGAATCCTTCCAATATCTTTTTAAAAGATGAATTGGTTATTTTACGTTTGTGTAATATATTGGTTTATTAACCTGGAACACGAAATTATGTAAAAGCCTCTTCCGATGGTCAAATACAAATACCCAATATAACCCAATTAATCATATTCATATGTTAACCAAGTTATCTGAATTCATTAAGATTAAGTTCCAATTATGGCTACCCCCGCCCGACAGGTTTATTCCTATCCTGTAAGGAAATATATTAAAGGATTATCTATCCTCAATGAAGATCGTGGGCTATTGAGTCTAAGGTCTTTAACCTAAAATCTCTTTTTCAAGTTCATTTTAAGTTTACAAGTTCAATTTTATTAATGGCCAGTTAATAAAAAGCATTAAGATTAAGACTCAATAAATAAACATTTATATTACCCAAACTGTAATTTAACCCCTTATAAACCGGTGATATTGGATTTCATCACAACCCCAGATAAATGGCTTAGTTACGACACATATTTACGGGTAGTAAAAACTTAAATAAAAGAAAAGACATAAAGTAAATGCTGAAAATTAAATTACTGGAAAGTAAATGCTGAAAGTAAATAAAGTAAAAGTACAATAAAGAAAATGCTGATGTAAGAGGATCCACTTTTATTACTATTATTTTAGATATCTCCCTTAATATAATATATTAGCTTTGCATGATAATGACCAACCAACCATATAGGCGGTATCCTGATTAAGTCAAATTAATAATTAATTACCAACCGACCAACCAGGCGGTATCCATGCTTAGTCAGGTTAAAACCAATTTATAATTAATTACCAACCGACCAATATGGCGGTATCATGGTTAAGTCAGATTTTAAATAGTTATTATATTATAATTAGGGGAGATTAATCTAAATAGCAATAATAAAAGCTTTACCTTTTTACCCCAGCAAGGGGGAGTTATCTCTTCATTGCTTGAAAAGTAAAAACTGAAAAAGTAAAGAAAGGAAAGTAATGTGCGTAAAAGTAAATTACGGAAAGTAAAAACTGAAAAGTAAAGAAAAGAAAGTGCGAAAGCGGAAATTAATTACTGAAAACTGTAAATAAACAAACAAAATACAATCTTATTAGTTATTCATAAGGAATTTCAAAGAAGAAAGTATGAATTTACAAATGAAATGACTTGGTATTTATAGGCAAAATTTTGCCTCCACCAAATCCATTATTAAATTCTTCACCAAACCATTATTAATTGCTCCACTAATTGCTCCACCAAATCCATTATTAATTGCTCCACTAATTGCTCCACCAAATCCATTATTAATTTCTATCATGTTTGGTGAGAGCTTGACTATTTTTATTATTTATTTATTTATTTTTTTTCTTTGAAAATGACTTTAATAATTACACGTAACACACTTCTGGATGTTTCATCAATTTCGGTGATGAAATATTCAGAATTCGAAATTATTTTGTTCTTCAAAGTTGTAGATCTTTGAGTCTTCTTTAATCGGAAACTTGAATCATCTCAATCCAATATCGGAGTAAAAAAGTTATGCCCAAAATACGACAATTGCGCAAAACTGGAATTTCTGAAACTGCACTTCGTTAGAACGCCCTTTCAAGTTCCCAATCTCCAAAATTAATATGTCAAGTCCAATTTTTGCCCTTATTTAACCCACATTTCGTCCTAAATGATTCCATTGAGTCCCAATATTATTTTATCTGCAAAATAAACTAAAACACATCAAAACATTCATCAAACCCGAGAAACTAAACAAAATATTAGGAAAAATGGGCGGTAAATATTGATATATTTTCCGCTTATCACCATCCCATAAATGGCCATGGCTTAATAACAGGGACCATTTTGGTCGCTGGTGCTCTTTGAATGGGCCCGTGCTTCTGACAAGCAACGCATCCCTTAGCATACAGTACGCATGATTCTCCAATTTTCGGCCAATAATATCCACTCCTTATAATCAACCATATCATCTTTATCCAGGTCTGGTGAGCCCCACAGACCCCTTCATGTATTTAGACCATAATAGTCTTGGATTTCGATGGCCCTACACATTTTAATAACAAATCATCTTGGCGTTTTTTGTATAATACATCTCCCGATACTATATAGTTCAAGGCTTTTAGTTTTATCTTCCGGTCTTTCCCATTTTCTGGTTGCTTTAAGAATTCTCTGATCTCTTTTCTCCAATCGTCCTCATTTTGATCTTGGATTTCAGTGGCCATGACGTCCATTACGTTCTTCCGCCTTTCTAGGGCTGATTTGGCCTCCTCTCTCCAATATGCCATCTATGCTTGTTTGTTTATGCACTGAGGCTGCTTGGGCCAATTCATTGGCCATCTCATTCTTCGCCCTTGGGACGTGCTCCATCTATACATAGTCAAATTGATCTAGCAGCTCTTTGGCTATATCTGACAGCACCATGACTGAAGGACTCTGACACTTAAAGGACCCTGTCACTTGTTGGATCACTAGTTGCGAATCCCCCTTAACGGACACATGTGTCACTTTAATATTAAGGAGTATCTCCAAACCGAATATCAGAGCCTCGTATTCGGCTTGGTTGTTTGTGCAATATTCGCCCAATTTGACGAAGATATGCAAAAGCCTCTGTCGATGGTCAGATGCAAATACCCAAATAACTCAATTAATCATATTCCTATGTTAACCAAGTTACCTGAATTCATTAAGTGCAAATTCCAATTGTGGCTACCCCCGCCCGACAGGTATATGTCTATCCTGTAAGGAAATCTATTAAAGGGTTTTCTATCCTTAAGGAATATCGTGAGCTATTGAATCTAAGGCTGAAACCTAAAATCCATTTTCCAAGTTCATTTTAAGTTTACCACATCAATCTTATTGGTGATCAGGCAACAAGAAGCATTAAGCTTAAGATTCAATAAACAAACTAAAGAATTACCCATAATATAATTAAATCAATTATTAAGCTTGTTAATATTGTGTTTCATCACTTCTCTAGAATAAAAATAAAATGTTGGGGGTTAGTGGATCCACTTTTAGAAATCTCACTTTATTATAATATGGAAATTGTTAGTGTTACCCAATTAAGTTGAACCAGCCATAAAGGTGGTGTTATTATTTATCCATAAACCAGCCATATAGGCGGTAATCATCTGTCACCTAAAGACCGACCTATTAGAGGTGTCACATTATGTTACATAATTAAAACCAGCCATTAAAGCGGTATCAACTTTTAATCCATATTAAATTACAATTTCCATATTATAAATTAAGTGAGATTAATCTACTTTTACTATTTCTAATTTAGAAATCTCCCCTATTATAATATATAAATTTGCGTGATAATTACCAACTGACCACATAGGCGGTATCATGATTAAGTCGGATTTAATTAATTCCAACCAACCATATAGGCGGTATCCCATTAAGTCAGGTTAAAATCAATTTAATTAAGTCCAACCGACCAATAAAGCGGTATCCAATTAAGTCAGGATTTAAGATAAATTAATATATTATAATTGAGGGAGATTAATCTAAATTATAAAAGTAAAAAGATTCACCCTTCCCCAGCAGTAAATTAACTACTAAACATAAAATAAATAATAAATAAATAAATAAAAATAATTACTGAAAGTAATGTGCACAATTAAAAGTGCTAAAAGTAAAATTGCATAATTAAAAGTGCTGAAAGTAAATAAAAAAATAAAAATACTTAATTTAAATTACAAAAACTTAAATAAACAAGATACAATCCTTAATCCTTTTTTAGGAACTCTAGGAAGGTATGAAAATTCAAATGAAAGTCGGCTGAATTTATAAGCACCACTGGGCTCCACGCATCGCGACGCGCACAACTTTGTGCGTCGCGACGCGCCGTAGATTTCTGCCATGTGGCGCGGCTTCTGCGGAGATGGTGACACGTGTCCGGCAGCTGTCAGCAGCTGAATTATTGTGCTGACGTGGTGATGATGTGGCGATGTCGATTATCGGCAGCATGTGATGGTGACACGTGGCACGGCGCACGTTAGCAAGAATTTATGTGATGTTGACACGTGGCAGGTGCATGTTAGCAATGCACATGATAGCAGACTTTTCTAATTGTGACACATGTCCGGTGCATATTAGCATACTCCGGTGCACGTTAGCGGTCGCGACGCAGAGTTATTGCGCATCGCGATGCCCAAAAGACAGTTTTTCCATTTTTGTCCGTTTTTTTACTGTTTTGGCCATGATTTAATTCCAGCAAGTCCTGAAATTTTAGGAAGGTATGAAAATTCAAATGAAATTTGGATGAATTTATAGGCACCACTAGGCTCCACGCATCGCGACGCGCACAACTTTGTGCGTCGCGCCGTAGATTTCTGCCATGTGGCGCGGCTTCTGCGGAGATGGTGACATGTGTCCGGCAGCTGTCAGCAGCTGAATTATTATGCTGACGTGGTGATGATGTGGCGATGTCGATTATCGGCAGTATGTGATGGTGACACGTTAGCAAGAATTGATGTGATGTTGACACGTGGCAGGTGCATATTAGCAAGGCACATGATATCAGACTTTTCTAATTGTGACATGTGTCCGGTGCATATTAGCATACTCCGGCGCACATTAGCGGTCGCGACGTAAGTTGTTGCGCATTGCGATGCCCAAAAGACAGTTTTTCCATTTTTATCCGTTTTTTACTGTTTTGGCCCTGATTTAATTCCAGCAAGTCCTGAAATTTTAGGAAGGTATGAAAATTCAAATGAAAATTCAAATGATATTCGGCTGAATTTATAGGCACCACTGGGAAGGTATGAAAACTATAGGAAAGTATGAAAATTCAAATGAAATTCGGCTGAATTTATAGGCACCACTGGGCTCCACGCATCGCGACGCGCACAACTTTGTGCGTCGCGACGTGCCGTAGATTTCTGCCATGTGGCGCGGCTTCTGCGGAGATGGTGACACGTGTCCGGCAGCTGTCAGCAGCTGAATTATTGTGCTGACGTGGTGATGATGTGGCGATGTCGATTATCAGCAGCATATGATGGTGACACGTGGCACGGCGCACGTTAGCAAGAATTGATGTGATGTTGACACGTGGCAAGTGCATGTTAGCAAGGCGCATGATAGCATACTTTTCTAATTGTGACACATGTCTGGTGCATATTAGCATACTCCGGCGCACGTTAGCGGTCGCGACGCAGAGTTGTTGCGCATCGCGATGCCCAAAAGACAGTTTTGCCATTTTTGTCCGTTATTTATTATTTTGGCCCTAATTTAATTCCAGCAAGTCCTGAAATTTTATTTATCTACAAAATACATCAAAATATTCACAAAACTCAAGAAACCATGCAAAATATTAGGTCAATTGAGTGAGAAATAGTGATACATTTACCACTCATCAGACGTGACATTTGGATTTTGGAAACCATAAACTTAAAATGGCGTTCTAACAGTGTATAATTTCAGAATTTCCAATATTGCGTAATTTTCATATTTTGGCCACAACATCTTACTCCAATATCGAATAGAGGCGATTCCAGTTCCAAATTAAAAAAGACTCAAATATCTACAACTTTATTGTTTACAAGATTTTATAGTCCTGAAGTTTTCAATGCAGAAGTTGATTAAAAATTCAAAGTATGCCATATGTACTTATTATTTTTAAAAAAATAGTGGATGGTTATCATCCACCTTTCGGTAGATGGAACCCTCCTTCACATGCCATTGCATTCGTAAGATGTGCTATGCACCTCATTTTTTCAGCCAGGGAGTCCATAATTTTCTCTGAAATTTAGTGGAATTCCAGCTCTTCTGTATTTTATTTGTTTCAAGCTTTCTTGTAATTTTTTTTCTTTCAGTAATAAAATTATGAGTATTTTTATTCAAATTATAAGTAGCTAATTTCTTCTTACTAGAGTAAATGGTGAAATTTTTAATATAAAAATATAGATTAGTAGAATTTTGTATATAAAATATAGATTAATCTTATTTATAATATAATATATAAATTAATTTAAATTTGAATTAATTATTAACAAACTTTGTTACCGCTTATATAGCTCGTCTTATTTATTTGGCATAATTGAGTATCTAACTGGATTTGTTATAGACAAATATTATTACCGCCTTTATGGCCGGTTTTATTTATTTTGCCATAATTAATTCCTGAAATAAAATAATTTGGTAATAATGACAATTTATATATTATAAAAATAAGATTTCTAAATTTGAAATATTAAAAGTGGATCATCGAGCCCCATATTTTATTTTATTGTTACAGTCCAATTTAAAAATTGTAAATCATTTCAAATAATTCAGTATTTTTCTTTTCACTCAAATTATTATTTTATCCTATCAAATTTATTTCATGTGGATTGACCCCGGACTTACCGAGTTATTTTATTACTTCGACACTGTTATATTTGGGAGTAAAGAACCACTTTATGAGTGTGTCAGATAACGTCTATTGGGATAGTACATAGTATGGAACTGATGGCTGAGACAATGATCAAATAATGTCGACTAAGACATCAAGTATCATGATTAGGGTCTACTGGAGAACTTTTGAGTCCCGTGGGCTCTTAGAAGACTTTATATAAATTACCACATGTCCCCTACAAAATGACGATATCACCCTTATACTTTTAAATAAATTACCTTTTGATTTAATTATGAAAAGTCTCTTATTTTATCTTACCGAGTTATTTTATTACTTCGACACTGTTATATTTGGGAGTAAAGAACCACTTTATGAGTGTGTCAGATAACGTCTATTGGGATAGTACATAATATGGAACTGATGGTTGGGACAGTGATCAAATAATGTCGACTGAGACATCAAGTATCATGATTAGGGTCTACTGGAGAACTTTTGAGTCCCGTGGTCTCTTAGAAGACTTTATATAAATTATCACATGTCCCCTACAAAATGACGATATCACCCTTCTACTTTTAAATAAATTACCTTTTGATTTAATTATGAAAAGTCTCTTATTTTATCTTACCGAGTTATTTTATTACTTCGACACTGTATATTTGGGAGTAAAGAACCACTTTATGAGTGTGTCAGATAACGTCTATTGAGATAGTACATAATATGGAACTGATGGTTGGGACAGTGATCAAATAATGTCGACTGAGACATCAAGTATCATGATTAGGGTCTA
>SKCR01000313.1:0-100220 GCA_019454045.1 Zanthoxylum bungeanum | reverse complement strand
AGGATCAAAAATTGCTTGGAGCTTCTCTTTTCTGTTTGGCCGAAACCCTCACTGCACAAAGGAGAAAATTTTTGTTCATCAACACATCCGCATTCCGATCTTTGTGAGTATGATTCCGCCATACTTCATATTGTTCATTCATTTATATGTTTTGTTTGCTCTTTTGATCTTGGGACATGGATTAGAATTTCCAACAATTTTAATGATTAAACCTTAATGGATTAAAACTGTCTCATATCTTATTAATCCGGAACTAATCATATGGACTTTTATCATTTATGTATCTTGGTAATCGAATTACAAATGATAAAAGAGCAATTTCCTTTGTCACATAGTAATTTGTACAACAACACCATGTTCTGTAGAAATAGTGATGTTATGGGTCATAATTGTCAAACAATCTCCCACTTGGCCTATGGCCAATCACTCAAGTGTCGTACACCTGAACTATGTACGGGTCACTCAAACTTCTACTGAGAAACTGCTTTCGTCAGCGGATTTGCAATGTTATCATCTGATGCGATTTATTCGATCATCACATCGCCACGATGTATGATCCGACGAATCAGATAAAATAGTTGAAGTATATACTTGGATCGTTGATGAGACCATTAATTCTTTAGGCTGTGCAGTAGCCTAGCTCAGCTGCTAACAGAACTACTCCTAATCTAATTAGGAATTTTACAGATCCAAAATTGCTTCTTTTATTGCCTCAGCTACAACAATATTCCGTTTTTGTTGTTTATTCGGCAAAAGTATCTTGATTGGAAGATTTCCAGCTCACTATTCCGTTATTCAAACTATATAATACCTTTGTTACGACTTGCTGTCATTATTGTCGGTTTGGAAACTTACAACGGTGAACCCAGTCACTTCAAGTTCTCCTTCTCCATAGCTTAAGAAAGCATCCTTAATTCATCTAAGATACTTAAGGATGTTCTTAACATCAATCCAGTGACCATCACTTGGATTGGCCTAATTGTGACTCCATATGTTCAAAGCATATGAGACACCAGGTCGCGTATATATCTTTCAATGTACGAGTTCTCGGAAAGTTCCAACAACCTTTAGATCTATCCCAGTAGATCCTTATTCCTAGAATGAAGGTTGTCTCTCCCAAGTAGTATTCGGAGAATTTTCATGAAAGCCAAGCTTTCACCGATTGTATTATGGAATGTCATTTCCAAGAAATGACATATCATCATTATATAGGACAATCACTGTCAGTGCTCTCCCACTAACCTCCTTATATACACAAGAATCATTTTTGTTTTGAATTAAATCATATACCATTATGATTACATCAAAACGATAGTTTCAATAACGCAATGCTTGCTTCAATCCATAAATGGATCGATTTAACTTGGAAACCTTGTTTGCATGTTTTGATACGACAAAACCGTCAAGATGTTGTAAACATCCTCCAAAAGGTTTCCGTTTAAGGAAATCAGTTTTGACGGTCAACAGTCATATTTCATTAATGAAACATGTAGCATTAGCAAGCATTATCCAAATGGATTTAATCATGGCAACGGTTAAAAGCTTTCGTCGTAATCGACACAATGTTGATAATGATACCTTTTCGCTACAAGCCTAGCTTTGTACGTTTGTTTGTTGCCATCCATGTTTGTCTTCCTTGAAGACTTGTTTAGTACCAATAGGCACAATGCCTTCCGGTACAACAACCAGTGTCCAAACATGGTAGGTATACATGGAATCCATTTCGGACTTCATGGCACTTTGCCATAAAAGGGAGTCGATACCTTGTATCACTTCCTCATACGTAGTCGGTTCGTCTTCCTTAATAAGATTGACATATTTATGAGGTGAGATCAGAAACCCATGCCTCCCAGGTTGTTTTCTGACTCTCTTCGGCTTACGTGGTTCTTGTGTATTCGAAGATTGTGGTAGAGTTTCATCCATGATAAACTGTTTGTGTTCCGTTAAAGAATCAGTGCCTGGAATAGTATTACTCCGATTTTCAATGAGTTTTACTTTCCTCCCACTTACCACTGCATATAAGTATTCCGTTTAGGAAAACCGCATGGAGAGCAACAATTAAAATTTTCTCTTATTAGATGTATACGTACTATACTTTGGTTTCCCTAGGGCAACCTACAAATTATGCACTTATCCGATTTGGGTTTTAGTTTGGTATCATCCAAACATATGCCTAGCATTCCCAAATCTTAAGGAATGAGAAAACCCGGTTTCTTTCATGTTCATATCTAATATGAAGTATGTCTAACAGAATTTCATGGAACCTTATTCAAAATAAGTTTTGCACTGATTAATGCGTATCTATAGAAGGAAAATGGTAGCTCAGAGCGACTCATCATTAACCTTATCATGTCCAACAAAATTCGATTTCTTAGTTCAGACACACCGTCAAATTGAGGTGTTCCATTAAGAGTCCACATTGAAAGAATACTACACTCTTTCAAGTAGTTGAGAAACTTATTGCTTAAGTATTTTTCATCACGGTCCAATCGTGATGTTTTAATACTCTTGCCGGTCTGTTTTTATACTTCGTGTCGAAACTCTTTGAATTTATCAAAAGTTTCCGATTTATATTTCAAAAGAAACAGATAACCATAACGTGATGCCACATCCGTAAAAGGTTGCGAAGTATTGATATCCACCTCTAGCCTAGCTAGACATGTGCCCACTTACGTCACTATGAACGAGGGCTAACATATCGGTGGCACTTGCACTTTTACCAAGTAAAATGGTGTTTTAGGCACTTTGCCTATTATACTAGATTCGTAGACATCATTTGAATAGAATCAAATATGTCATAGTATCCACTCTTCGAAAGTGTGGATATACGAGTCTTGTTAATGTGTCTCAGACAACAATGCCACAAATAAGTCTCATCTGATTAATTCAGTTTGAGCTATTTGTTTGTCATGTTATACGTTTGAGTTTCATTTATATTCAAAATATAAATACTGTTATTCACATCTAATATGTTTATCTCAATATCATCTTTATAAAATAAAACACTTAGTGTTCTAGAATATAAAGGTATACCCGCAACAAGTTAAACTTAGATATAGAGATAATGTTTCTAGTCAAACTAGGTACATTATAACAGTTTCCTAATTTAAGTACATACCCAAAGGGTAGTTCCTAAACTTAGGTTTCTACGGTTAAAACAGCGACTCTCGTCCCGTTTCCGACTCGCAGGTCGATCTCAACTGAAGTCATTCTCCTACTTATCAGCAGATCCCGCACATCAGTACATACATATATGTACCACATCTAGTATCAAAATCCAATTTTGAAACTAGTAGTGAACATGTTTATGACAAACATATTTGAAGCCAGAGCCTTGCCCGTCTTCACTTCCTTCATGTCTGCCTTGTCCATACGGCAGTCACGCATCCAGTGACCCTGTTTGCTACAGTTTAGACAGACATCTTGGGATATGTCATTTGACTTCCAAGAAGACTGTGATGATTTTGCCTTTGCCCTTTTCCACACCCCAGAAGCCTTCGGCCAAGCCTTAGCCTTCTGGGATGTCGAAGTAAGATGTGCCTTGCGCTTCTTGGCCTTTTGTAAACTTTGGCTTTGTCTCCTTGAGCATAGCCATTAACTCTCCAAGTGTTTTCTATTGCAATTAGTACTTCTAAGATCTAAGTATAGATCTTAGAAGATCCTTCAATCTCAATATCATACTATAAGGATCTAATCCTTAATTCTGACGAAGAATTTAAGGAGTCTTTGCGGCAAGCATAATGGATTGAGGACTAAAGTTATCATTACATGAATCTTCCAAAGATCATGTTCTACTATTTTCTCAACTCCGGGCTTAGGCTCGATATGTCATTCTATCAAATGGAATAACCTCTCAGTTCCAGGACTATCCTGAGGTTTTATTCCCATTCTGAAAATTAAAGCCGTTTAAAGACATTTTCACTCAGGATTATGTTCTAAACGCTAATCTTTCTGTTATCTTGATTGCTATAGTCCAACTATCCAATCAACGATTTTGGGTACTATTGACTATAATGATTACTATAGTCTAACTATATAATCAACTATAATTTGATTGGTTAAATTCAAATATATTGATTACTATAATCCAATTATATAATCAACTATAAATGAAGTAGTTTGAATACAGTCCAACTGTTTAATTTTAAAACAACATTAAATATTAGTCCAACTAATATGTTTAATAAACAATGACGAAAAATGAAATGAGCGCGTATTGGCAAGTATCTAAACGAAATTGCAAATTTAATACTTGCCTCCCACTATTTTTCGGCGAGCCTCTACCCTCTGTTGAGTACTCGGGAAACCTAGTTTCCTAGTGGGCTAGGATCCCGTTAAATAGCACACAACCTGACTTTGGCCAATAAGTTGTATGAAACTTAACTAGGTAGATCTCTAAGATCAATTTGATCTCATCCAATTCCTAGATCTAGTAGGTGGACATCCAAGTCTGAAACATATATCTAATATATGCCAATATATCTGATATATTGCCTAACCTTTTTCCTCTAAATCAACTAAGCCTTGGCTTTGGCACAACAAGCTTAATGATTCTAGTTAAGCGTCACCCATTTACTTTGGAAAGCTTCATAATCGATGTCGATGGGCAAAAAGAGATCTTGACTTTGGCCAACAAATCACAACTTGGACAAGACATGCGATATGGAACAAAGCCTTCATGATTCAAACACATCCGCGATGGACAAAGGTCTTGACTTTGGCCAACAAACCAGTGCCAATCTTGGATCTTGAGAGAGAATCACTCAATGGAAGGAAATTGCTTAATATTTGTTGAGGGTTTTTTCGCGTAAATTGGCAACCAATTTATTATCTTTGATTAGGTCTCATCATACACCTTTAAGCATGCATTCTAAAAGCATAATAAGGCGCGATAAAATTAATAATGATATACGGATGGACATATAAAATAATTTGTTCCTAGAACAAATCTCTCACTTTCCTCTATCCCGCTAGCACTATTCTTATTTCTACCCAATTACATAACACTTCTAAAGAAACCTCATTTACATTGAGAGGAATAGGTGAGAAGAGAAATACAATGAGAAAAGAGGTAATAGGCTGGACACGCTGGTCCAATTAATAAATTCTAAATTATTACAACAATTCCAAAATTGCCCCCACCCATCTAATATCCATCCGATATACATTATTCATACATACATCTAATTATTCACACATAGCATGTTATCAATCAATCTAATCCAATTAATTAATCTTTAAATTAATGACCATCCAATGTTCAAACAACGATTTGATTTGCGCGAGTCCAACTCGTTTTAAGAATAAGTACTCAAAGTACATATTCTTGAATTATATCGAACTACAATTTTAAATCCAATTTAAATTATATTCAATACTAATTCATATTTAATTCCAAATTAAATAATTACACTTTTAATAGTGCCTTTTAGACTTGGATTCCAAATCCAATCTTTATGAGTCTCAAAGGCCCAATTAGTATCCAATACTATTCAATTAAAGTCCAATGGGCTTTCAATTAATTCATTAAGGCATGGACTTTGGCAACCAAAGCCCAATTAGGAATCACCCTATGCCAAAAAATTAATTTAAGCCCATTAGGCCCAATTAAATTATTTAAAGGCCCAATTGCCATATTTGGACTTTATGGAAATGGTTTTAGGCTCAATTGGATCCAACCAATTACCCTAAACCAAAATTGGCCCAACCAAGCCCATTAAGCCCAAATACAACAATTAAATTAATTCATTATTCTAAATTACAAAATAATTCAATTCAAGTGTAATTAGTATAATTAATCAATTAATCTAATATTTCCAAATAATAATTAATTCAATTAATCATACTTAACATTTT
Source organism: Zanthoxylum bungeanum (assembly GCA_019454045.1). Classification (NCBI taxonomy): domain Eukaryota; kingdom Viridiplantae; phylum Streptophyta; class Magnoliopsida; order Sapindales; family Rutaceae; genus Zanthoxylum; species Zanthoxylum bungeanum. Next base: position 94,364 of record SKCR01000313.1, on the reverse strand, counting down.
AATTTATGTCCAACACAAATTAAAGCAAAATCAATCTATTATAACATGCTTAATACTCACGTTTTTGGCAATAAAATTGACATCCAATTTGATTTCAATCCAATTAAATCAACATCTAAGATTCATTTCATGCCAACAACACATCCAACATGTCAAATTTCCAAAAATTCCCATGAGCTTCTAGGGTTCATATTCTCGGCCAAGCGGTAATTTTTGGGGAAAATTAATCCTATCAATTTTTTTACAAAATTGAAGATGCACAAATCCAATTCAACATCATTCAAACACAACCCAATAACCAATTTAGGAAAATCAAGTTCTAAACACAAAAATCACAAATAAAGTCCATAAACCCTAAAATTCAAATCAAACTTAGATGACTCTGATACCATTGTTAGTGTTCCTAGAACATACAAAGATCTCTAAGTTGTGATTTGTGTGTGAATAAATCAAAGGGAGTTGCGGAATTTTCCGTTGCGACTTAATTAAATCAAATTAAATTAAATAATAATGCTTAGCAAAATTACTATTTAAAGTCGCTCGCAAATTAATTCTAAATTAATTTGTTCGCTTGAATTAAAATCCAATTTTAATTCCGCATTGAAATCTAATTTCAATTAATATACCTAATATATTATTTTAGCCCAATTAATTAAATTAAATACTAAACTCTAATTTCACTATTAAATTTACTTTACCGATTAATTCTAAATTAATCACGTTCCCTCTTCTAGACGAATTTATTCCCAGATAAATTCTCGACGCAATTAATCCTAGATTAATTAATCCCAGATTAATTATTGCCGTAATTAATTCCCGATTAATTTTCTCTCTCATAATTAATTCCTAGATTAATTATCTGTTCGAGTCAAACATCATCGGTGAATCTTTGGGAGGCGACCCAAGAGATCCCTGGAAATGTTGGCAGTAAATACGGTTATCGGACTATCCGAATACGTGCGTACCCGGTACCACGTTTCTACCGATTTACAAGACATGGTTGGCTTCTAGCAAAGCACCGTGCCTACCCAATTCTGCAGAAATATATTCAACTTGGAACATACATAATCTATATCAGACGTAGTATACGTAGTATCGTGTATTACGATCCAGTATCAGATGTCACATGCTAGGCCTGAGGCTGAATTTGTGTCTGCCCCGTACGAAGTATATATCAGATTAACAACAACTAGTCTCTTTAATTGGATAATCATGACCTTGTCATATTATCCCGATAGCTGTAGCAATTAAGAGAGTACCAGTTCTGTATCCTGCGTGATTATCATCTCCATATTACTGAAGTGATACTTCTATATTGACATCACACCCAATACACTACGATTCTCAGTATACCCAGAAGAGGAGTACACAGAACCTGTTAAAGCCCTGGACGACCGAAACCAAAGTATACTGATTGTCGCAAGTATTAGCGATGCAAGTCTCAGGTTAAGACTAAATACACCTATCCTGATTCGGACTCCCATAGACACATAGTAATACTACCAATGGGATTCCGAGGGGTCTATCCAGAGCGAAGCTGTTTCCTTACCATCGGTAAACACAACCTCCTATTACACTTTCATAAGTATCCAATATTTAAATATATGAGAACTATGTCGTTTATGCTCCCACAACGCGCACAAGTGAAATACTAGTCTATTCTGCATTATCGATGTCCAATCTCGATAATACTACGACTAGGGATATTTAATGATTAAACCTTAGTGGATTACTATTTCTCATTATCTTATTAATCCGGAACTAATCATATGGACTTTTATCATTTATGGATCTGGTAATCCAATAACAATGATAAAAGAGCAATTTCCTTGGTCACATAGTTAATTTGTACAACACACCATGTTCTGTACAATAGTGATGCTATGGGTCATAATTGTCCAACAAGACTAGATTAGAAACAGATTAAGAAACGTAATATGGAATCAGGCTAAAATTTATTTATTCGAATAGCGATATCTCTTGAGGATCGTTTCCATATCAAGGTGTTTATCACGAAACATATGAGTTATACGGGATTTATAGGGTAGCCCCTAACGCATTCTGGTGAAACTAAAATAACTTGAACTGATTTGGGTCATTATTTGACCGCGCGTCGTGACAGACGTCAGTGGGCGTCGCGATGTGGATTGTCCAGAGGTTGGCCAAATTTTCATTGGGTGTGTCGCGACGCACGAACCCTTCACATCGCGACGTGACTTGCACCATTGACATTCTTCGGTAATTTTCCCAAATCCTGTCGTGACGCGGGGCTTTCTGTGTCGCGACACAAGGCCTATTTCAGTCCTAAATCCTCATTCTCATATCCCCAAATTTCTCTATATTTCCCCCAAGAATCATACAAGTAAAAACTCTTAATTAAAACATTTTCATAACAATCATCTATCATTTACAGATACCATTAATCTCATTACTTCATTTATCCTTTATGATTTCCAACAAATTGATCACTTAACTACAATCAACCTTTCTTTAAACAATTACCAATATACAATCCTTAACATGCCACTAATGTCAACATATACTCAAGTTATCAAAATTTCACAATATATAATCAACTTAAACCTCAAAAAATAAACATCAAAATTTGAAAAACATTTTAAATTACAAGTCAAGAAAACATAAAAATAAAGCATCCACTACAAAGATGACTGTCTAGAAACTCGCTATGGAATTGCTAATGATGTTAGCTACTGTCGGTATCATATAATAAATCGAATTTGCTTGACAAGCATAGAAAAAGTAACTCTTAAAAATAAATAGGCTATGAAAAGCATGAGATATCAAAATTCACTAAAATTCAGGGTACTCAAGTTATCTAAGAGTCTTTAAGGACCTATGATTTGAAGTTACAGTAGTATGGTAGCTAAATTTTAGATTTTGCTTAATCTTAAAATCCTTTGCTCATATGTTAACTATAAAAATTCACTATTATTGATTGGGAAGGAATCAAGGGCCGAAACTTTAATAGAATGGACCTTAGTGTGCCTAGTTGTTTCAATTTTTACGGATCTCAGTTTAGATTTCAGAAAATCAAGTTCTAAACCGAAATTCAAGGGTGATAAAAAAAATTAAATGGGTGAATTCACAACAGGTCACCTCATTTCAAAATTTCGATTTGGCTTCATCTAAATCTAAAAATTCTGATTTTTGGATATGTTGGTTCCAATGTGTGAAGTATACTCAGAAGAATTTAAGGTTTGTCAAACGGACACCTCAAACTCAAGTTATAAGTAATAAATCAGGACCTGTGCAGAAGGTGCCGCAAACCAAACTCACTGCCCATGTTATCTAGTTCACTGCCCTATTTGACAAATTTACTTCAACAATTACAACTAGACTTTTCAGAACATTAAACAAATATTATCATACAAAAAACATAATTAATTTCTTAATCTTATTAAAGTCCTCATTTCTGCGAACACTTGGTGTGCACAAAGAATATACATTATATTTACAACAACCTCTACTTATTCTTCCTTATTGGCACTTCCAATCAATTTCAACATGTTTATGCCTTCATCAAAACCAAAACAGCCCCCATCATACCCCTAATTGCTGAATTCATGATCAAACAAAGTCACCATTCTATCCATTTTATTACACAAAATCATCTCATTATCCTCATTGAACACTATTAACACATTTAATCCCAATGCACTCATTCCATCAAGATCTATAATTTCAAGTTACTCCTAGAGTTTTCTAAAATGTAACCCACAATCATAACTAATTCTACACCATTTCAGTACCAACCATAACAAAATCAAGAGTCCAAATTAACAGAAATTCATCGCCAACAACAATACTCATTTACAAGGTAGTGAGTAAGGTTTTCTTATCAACAAGATGAAGCTCATCCCTACCCAAAATCAATCATTAGTGTTTTTTATGCTGTTTTGATTATTTCCTTTTTTATTTGTCTTGGACTCTTCAAGCACTCGGCATTAATGGTTCGCTCTTTCTCTCGATCTGGCTGAAAGGAAAAAGGTAAATGTTTTTGAGTTTACTAAGTTATCCCAAGATCAATTAAAGCAATGAAAAACTGTGAATACACAAGTTAAAGTTGCGGAATACTCACTTTGAATGGGGGGATTTGCGATGCGATGAACACAAAAATTTCTTCCTCAATGGAAGCTCTCGGTGTTGGAAATCTAATAACCATGTCCCAAGATCAAAAACAAGCAAAATATATATAAGATGAACTAGATTGAAGTAATGGCGGAAACAATACTCACAAAAACGGAATCCGGATGCGTTGATGAACAAAAAACTTGCTCCTTTGTGCAGTGAGGATTTCGGCCAAGATGAAAAGAGAAGCTCCAAGCAATGTTTGATCCTTCCAAGCTCTAAGATGAGTTTCCCATAACACCTTGTATGATCCCTTGATGGTGCTAGCCAAATATGTGATTTATGTTCCAAACAACACACTTTCTTCAAGCCTTTTTGCAACAAAAATGAAGAAATGGAGAGGGCTGTGAGAGCTTACTGTTTCGGTAAGCTTGAGAGGGAGAGAAGATTATTATTTTTGTCTCAAAAATCAATTTATATTTATGTCATAATTTATTAAATAATAATATAAATATGACACAAACCATGCAAAGACTTAGAGTGTCTAACACTCAATTTCCATGCAATACCCTTGAGTGCTTTGTACACTATCTTCATGCAATACATCTTGATTAAATAATGCAAATAATGACAAGTGTCATGTGGGCCCCACACGTTTCCAAATGAAAGTGGGCCCACGTGCACTCACGCGTTCGGGTTCGATATTTCCGAAATACCGAGCTTACGTCGCGACGTTAATTAAATCGAATTTAAATAAATAATTGCGCCTAGCGAAATTATTATTTACGTCGCTAAGAATTAATTCTAAATTAACTCGTTTGCCGAATTAAAATCTAATTTCAATTTCGCGTCGAAATCGAATTCCGATTATTATATCGAATATAATAATTTTACGATTAATTCTAAATTAATCGTTCTCTCTCTTTATACATTACTTTATCCAAGATAAAGTCTCTCCGTAATTAATCAAGATTAATCGAGTTTGAATCATACGTCATCGGTGAATCTTCGGGAAGCGACCCAAGAGACCTCTAGATATGTTGGTAGTAAATCCAGTTGTCGAACTATTCGAACACGTACGTACAAGTACTACGTTTTTACCGATTTACAAGACAAGGTTAGTTCTAGCAAAACGCCATGCCTACCCAATTCTTAAGAAATATTCTTACTGGAATATTAGATCTATAACAGGCGTAGTATACCGTAGTATAGTGTTATAGAACCAGTATCGGATGATCACATGTAAGGCCTGGGGCTGGTGGAGATGTGTCTGCCCCGTACGATACACATATCGGACATCAAGCAACCAGTCTCTTTGAATCGGATAATCCTGACCTAGTCATATTATCCCGATGGTTGCAACCATTATAGAGTACTAGTTCTGAATCCCTCGCGATCATCATCTCCATATGTCTGAAGTGATACTTCCATCTTGACATCACACCCAGTACACTACGATTCTCGATAAACCCAGAAGAGGTATACACAGAACTCGTTAAAGCCCTGGACCACCAAACCTAAATTTTACCGATTGTCGTAAGTACTAGCGATGCAAATCTCAGGTTAAGATCATATGCACCTACCCTGAAGCGGACTCCCATAGACACGCAGACATACTACCAATGGGACTCCGCGGGGTCTATCCAGAGCGAAGCTGTTTTCCGTACTATCGGTATAAAAAACAACCTCCTACCGCACTTGCATAAGTATCCAATACTTAAATATATGAGAACTATGCCGTTGTGCCCTCACAACATGCACAAGTGCAGTACTAGTCTATTCCGCATTATCGATGTCCAATCTCGATAATACTACGACTAGGGATATTTAATGATTAAACCTTTATGGATTGATACTGTCTCATATCATCACAATCCGGAACTAATCATAGGGACTTTTACCATTTATATATCAAAGTAAATAAATTACAAAACGGTAAAAGGCAATTTCATTACTACATAGTTAATTTTGTACAATAATACAATATCATTTACAAAATAGTGACGCTATGGGTCATTACTGTCTAACAATCTCCCACTTGGCCTATAGCCAGTCACTCAAGCATCTAATACCTGAACTATGTACATGTCGCTCAAACTTTTCCCGAGGAATAGCCTTCGTCAGCGGATCTGCAATATTATCCTCTGATGCGATCTTCTCGATCTTCACATCGCCACGATGTATGATCTCTCGAATCAGATGGAATCGTCGAAGAACATGTTTGGATCGTTGATGAGACCTTGGTTCCTTAGCCTGTGCTATTAGCCCCGCTATTGTCACAATACAATGGAACGGGCTCAGCTGCTAACGGAACTACTCCTAATCCAATTAGGAATTTTCGGATCCAAACTGCCTCTTTTGCTGCTTCAGCTGCTGCAATGTACTCCGCTTCAGTTGTTGAATCGGCAACAGTATCTTGCTTGGAAGATTTCCAGCTCACTGCTCCGTTATTCAAGCAAAATATGTACCCGGTTTGCGACTTGAAGTCGTCTCTGTCGGTTGGAAACTTGCATCGGTATAACCCAGATACCTCAAGTTCTCCATCTCCATAGATTAAGAAAACATCCTTAGTTCTTAAGATACCTAAGGATATTCTTAACCGCCATCCAGTGATCCTGTCCTGGATCGGCCTGATATCGACTGCACATGCTCAAAGCATAGGACACATCAGGTCGTGTACATATCATGGCATACATGATCGATCCGACTGCCGAGGCGAACGGAGTCCGACTCATGTTGTCTCTCTCATCTTGTGTTTTAGGACACATGTCCCTAATAGAAGACGCCATGTGATGTTGGCAACAGTCCCTTCTTGGACTGATCCATGTTGAATCTCTTCAACACTTTATCAATATATGTACTCTGGGAGAGTCCAAGTAGCTTTCTAGATCTATCCCGGTAGATCTTTTTCCTAGAATAAAAGCTGCTTCTCCCAGATCTTTCATGGAGAATTTCAATGAAAGCCAAGCTTTCACCGACGTTAACATGGAAATGTCATTGCCTATAAGCAATACATCGTCGACATAAAGGACAATAAAAGTCAGTGCACTCCCACTAACCTTCTTATATACACAAGGATCATCTACGTTTTGAATGAAATCATATTCTTTTATGACCTCATCAAAACGTTGGTTCCATGACCTCGATGCTTGCTTCAGTCCATAAATGGACCGATTTAACTTACAAACCTTGTTTGCAAGTCTAGGTGCGATAAAACCGTCAGGCCGTTGCATATAAACATCATCCGAAAGGTTTCCGTTAAGGAAAGCGGTTTTAACGTCCATCTGCCATATTTCATAATCGTAATATGCAGCTATTGCAAGCATTATCCGAATGGATTTAATCATGGCAACGGTGAGAGAAGGTTTCGTCATAATCAATTCCAAGTCGTTGACGATACCCCTTCGCTACGAGCCTAGCTTTGTACGTTTGTACGTTGCCATCCATGTCTGTCTTCTTCTTGAAGACCCATTTGCATCCAATAGGCTTTACGCCTTCTGGTGCATCAACCAGTGTCCAAACTTGGTTGGTATACATGGAATCCATTTCGGCTTTCATGGCTTCTTGCCATAAAGTGGATTCGATACCCTGTATCGCTTCCTCATACGTAGCCGGTTCAGTATCCTCAATAAGATTAATATCTACATGAGGTGAGATCAGGAATCCATACCTCTCAGGTATTACCCTGACTCTCTCCGACCTACGTAGTCCTTGTGTAACTGAAGATTGTGGTTCAGTCTCATCCTGGATGGACTGTTCATGTTCCGTTCTTGATTCATTGCCAGGAACGTATCACCGACTTTCATCGAGTTCTACTTCCTCCCACTAAACACTGCATTTAGGAATTCCTTCTCAAGGAAAACCGCATGTAGAGCAACAAATACTTTGTTCTCTTTTGGGTTATAGAAGTAATATCCTTTGGTTTCCTTAGGATATCCAACAAATAGGCATTTATCTGATTGGGTTCAAGTTTGGTACCTTCCAAACGTTTGACGTATGCCCAGCAACCCCAAATCTTCAGGAATGAGAAACCTGGTTTCTTTCCTGTCCATATCTCATACGGAGTCTGTCAACAGACTTTGACGGAACCCTATTCAAAATAAGAATTGCACTTTCTAATGCATGTCCCCAGAAGGATATAGGCAATCAGTGCGACTCATCATCGACCTTACCATGTCAAGCAAGGTACGGTTTCTCCGTTCAGACACACCATTTAATTGTGGTGTTCCAGGAGGAGTCCATTGTGAAAGAATACCATATTCTTTCAAGTAATCTTGAAACTCATTACTTAAGTATTCGCCACCACGGTCCGACCGTAATGTTTTAATACTCTTGCCTGTTTGTTTTTCAACTTCGTGTCGAAACTCTTTGAATTTCTCAAAAGTTTCCGACTTGTGCATCATTAGATACACATAACCATAACGTGATGCATCATCCGTAAAGGTTACGAAGTATCGATATCCACCTCTAGCCTGGCTAGACATGGGCCCACAAACGTCACTATGAACGAGGGCTAACAGTTCAGTGGCGCGTTCACCTTTACCACTAAAAGGTGATTAGGCATTTTGCCTAATAAACAAGATTCGCAAACGTCATATGAATTTGGATCAAATCCGTCCAAGTACCCACTCTTCGAAAGTGTGGATATGCGAGTCTTGTTGATGTGTCCCAGACGACAATGCCACAAATAAGTTTCTTCTTTTGGATTACTCATTTTGAGCCTTTTGTTTGTTATTTTACATTTTGGAGATTCATTTATATTCAAAATATAAAGACCATTATTTGCATCTGCACTGCAAATTTCTGCATCATTCATATATAAATAACACCTGGTGTTTTTAAATACAAAAGTGTACCCATTTTGGGTTAACAAAGATACAGAAATAATATTCCTAGTTAAACTAGGAACAAAATAACAGTCATTAGTTTAAGTACATGCCCCGAGGGCAGTTCCAAAACAAAAGTGCCTACGGCCAAAACAGCAACAGAAGTTCCATTTCCAACTCGTAGATCTACCTCCCCCGAAGCCAGTCTCCTGCTATCATGCAGATCCTGCACATCAGTACAAATATGAGAACCACAGCCAGAATCAAAAATCCAATTTTTATTAAGACTGGAAGTAGTCATATTTATCTCAATAACAAACATACCTGAGGCCGGAGCCTTGCCCGCCTGTATGTCCTCCTTATGTCCCTTGTTCATGCGGCAGTCACGCTTCCAGTGACCTCTTTTGCCGCATTTCAGGCAAACATCTTGAGACTTGTCCCTGGCTTCCCAGAAGCCTTTGTTGACTTGGCCTTGCCTTTGTTCTTATGCTTTTTCTTCTAACACCCCCAGTTGCCTTGAGCCCAGCTTTCGGCGTTTGAGATGTTGTTGCAAAGTGCGCCTCGCGCTTGTTGCCTTTCAGAAGTTCTTTCTCTGACTCCTTGAGAATCGACAACAACTCCAAGAGTGTCATCCGAATTCATCAGTTTGTAGTTGATGACAATCTGCTTCCAAGTATCGGGTAGTGACTGTAGAAGTACATCTATAGCCAGCTCAGACTCCAAGACTATACCCATACAAGCCAGTTCATCAATATCGGCTATCATTTGAGTCCCATGGCCTCAACAGAACTACCATCAGTCATACGGGAGCGAAAGATTTTCTTCACTAACTCGTACCTCGCCATCCGCTTATTAGTGCGGTGAAGATCTTGCAATCTTGCCATCATATTATAAGGATCCAAGTCCCTATTTTGGCGACGAAAGTGTTGAGTCATTGAAGCAAGCATGATCGACTGAGCCGTGTCACAATCATCACTGTGAGTTTTCCATAACTCCAGCTCAAGTGGCTCAGTGGGCTTAGGCCCGAGAGGTCTCTGAATCGTGTACAGTATCCTCTCTGCCCCAAGGACTATCCTTAGGTTCATTTCCAATCAGCAAAGTTGTCCCCTTAAAGACATTGTCACCCATGATGATGTCACAGACATTTACCTTGCTAGCCATCTTAACTACGATAGTCTAACTATCTAGTTAACGATAAAATGGGTACAGTCAAACTGTTGCAAGAAAAAAACATTTTTATTAGTCCAACTAATGTTAAAAAATTGACGAAATAAATTTTGTAAGCGCGTAAAGCTAAGTATCTGAATGAAATTGCAAACTCAATACTAGCCTCCCACTATTTTCTACAAGTCTCTAACCCTCTGTTGAGTACTCGGGAAATCCAATTTCTAGTGGGCTAGGATCCCGTTAAATAACACACAACCTTGACTTTGGCCAACAAGTTGTATGATATTTAACTAGGTAGATCTCGAAGATCAATTGGATCCCATCCAATTCCTAGATCCGGTAGGTGGACATCCAAGTCCGAAACATATATATCTAATACATACGTCAATGTATCCAATACATTTTCCTAACCATTTCCTCTGAATCAACTAAGCCTTGGCTTGGCACAACAAACCTAATGATTCCAGTTAAGCGGGACCCATTGACAAGGAAAGTTTCGTAATCAATGTCGATGGACAAGAAGTGATCTTGACTTTGGCCAACAAATCACAACTTGGACAGGACACCGATGTGTAACAAAACTCTCATGATTCAAACACATCCTCAATTGACAAAGTCTTGACTTTGGCCAACAAACCAATGCCAATTTCGGATCTTGAGAAAGAATCATTCAACGGAAGGAAAATCGCTTAATATTGTTTGAGGGATTTTTCGCGTAATTGGCAACCAATTAATTTATCTTTGTTAGGTCTCATCATCATACACCCTTAAGCATGCTTCTAAAACATCATAAAGCGCGTAAAGTAAAGTAATAGTGATATGCGGATGGATATATAAACAACTTGTTCCTAGAACAAATCACTCCCTTTCCTCTCCCCGCTAGCACTATTCTACTTCTACCCAATTACATAATACAATAAGAGAAACCTCATTTACATTGAGGGGAATTAGGTGAGAAGAGAATACAAGAGATAAAGAGATAGGCTGGACACGCAGGTCCAATTTATATAATTCCAAATTTACAATAATTTCTAAAATTACCCTTCCCTTCTAATATCCATCCGATATACACTATTCATACAACACATCCATATTCATTCATTCATTCAAGGCATGTTATACAACCAATCAAATCCAATTAATTAGTCTTTAATTAGGTGACAATACAATGTTCAAACAATGTTTGCATTTGCGCGAGTCCAACTCGTTTTGTGAATAAATACATATGGTATGAATTCACGAATTATATCGAACTACTCGTAATCCAATTTAAGTCGTATTCAATACTAATCCTTTTATTTAATTCTAAATTAAATATTTACACTTTTATTATGCTTTTATAACTTAGATCCAAATCTAGTACTTTGGGTCTCAAAGCCAACTAACATCTAATGTCCGTTTAATTAAAGTCCGATGGGCTTTCTATTGATTTCATTAGGCTTGGGCCTTGGTCAATGTGGGTCAAACCCAATTTCCAAGCCCAATAAGGAATCACCCTCATTTGCCATAAAATCAATATCAAGCCCATAAGGCCCAATTAAACATAAAAGCCCATTTATTACATTTGGACTTAAATGGTGTGATTAAGGCCCATTTTGGATCCAATCCAAATGGTCCAAATCTACTTGGCCCAACCAAGCCCATTTATGACCAAATATAATAGTTTTAGGCCCAATTCCAATTTAAGCCCAATTAACTAAATTTTAAAATTCCAAATTTTATAACTTAATTAATTAAGTGTATTTTCATGATTAATCCTTTAAATCAATATTCCCAAATATCAAATTAATCTATTAATCATATTTTTATCTTAAATACATGTCCAACATTATTTAATCAAAAAATCAAGTCCCTAATCATCATCAAGCATTCGGCCAAGGTGATTAATATGGTTCCGATTTCGTTTTCAATCCAATCAAGTTACAAATGATCATCTCCATATTATTTCAAGTCATCCAATGTCTTAAAATAAAAAATCATCTAGTCCACATGCTTGCATGTATTCGGCCAAGCCTCATTGGGGTTGAAAAATTAATCCAATTTATTTTCCATGAAATTGATGATGTATAATCCATTTAACATACATCTAAGCATATTTAATCAAGCAAACTCATCAAATCATGCTTCAAACAATTTTCCCCAAATAACATCCTAATATATTTGCATGCATTTTTAGGCTCAATGATACCATTGTTGGAAATCTAATAACCATGTCCCAAGATCAAAAACAAGCAAAATATATATAAGAATGAACTAGATTGAAGTAATGGCGGAAACAATACTCACAAAAACGGAATCCGGATGCGTTGATGAAACAAAAAACTTGCTCCTTTGTGCAGTGAGGATTTCGGCCAAGATGAAAAGAGAAGCTCCAAGCAATGTTTGATCCTTCCAAGCTCTAAGATGAGTTTCCCATAACACCTTGTATGATCCCTTGATGGTGCTAGCCAAATATGTGATTTATGTTCCAAACACACACACTTTCTTCAAGCCTTTTGCAACAAAAAAAACAAGAAGAAATGGAGAGGGCTGTGAGAGCTTACTGTTTCGGTAGCTTGAGAGGGAGAGAGATTATGATTTTTGTCTCAAAAATCAATTTATATTTATGTCATAATATATTAAATAATAATATAAATATGACACAAACCATGCAAAGACTTAGAGTGTCTAACACTCAATTTCCATGCAATACCCTTGAGTGCTTTGTACACTATCTTCATGCAATACATCTTGATTAAATAATGCAAATAATGACAAGTGTCATGTGGGCCCCACACGTTTCCAAATGAAAGTGGGCCCACGTGCACTCACGCGTTCGGGTTCGATATTCCGAAATACCGAGCTTACGTCGCGACGTTAATTAAATCGAATTTAAATAAATAATTGCGCCTAGCGAAATTATTATTTACGTCGCTAACGAATTAATTCTAAATTAACTCGTTTGCCCGAATTAAAATCTAATTTCAATTTCGCGTCGAAATCGAATTCCGATTATTATATCGAATATAATAATTTTACGATTAATTCTAAATTAATCGTTCTCTCTCTTTATACATTACTTTATCCAAGATAAAGTCTCTCCGTAATTAATCCAAGATTAATCGAGTTTGAATCATACGTCATCGGTGAATCTTCGGGAAGCGACCCAAGAGACCTCTAGATATGTTGGCAGTAAATCCAGTTGTCGAACTATTCGAACACGTACGTACCAAGTACTACGTTTTTACCGATTTACAAGACAAGGTTAGCTTCTAGCAAAACGCCATGCCTACCCAATTCTCTAGAAATATTCTTACTGGAATATTAGATCTATAACAGGCGTAGTATACCGTAGTATAGTGTATATCGAACCAGTATCGGATGATCACATGTAAGGCCTGGGGCTGGAGATGTGTCTGCCCCGTACGATACACATATCGGACATCAAGCAACCAGTCTCTTTGAATCGGATAATCCTGACCTAGTCATATTATCCCGATGGTTGCAACCATTATAGAGTACTAGTTCTGAATCCCTCGCGATCATCATCTCCATATGTCTGAAGTGATACTTCCATCTTGACATCACACCCAGTACACTACGATTCTCGATAAACCCAGAAGAGGTATACACAGAACTCGTTAAAGCCCTGGACCACCAAACCTAAATTTTACCGATTGTCGTAAGTACTAGCGATGCAAATCTCAGGTTAAGATCATATGCACCTACCCTGAAGCGGACTCCCATAGACACGCAGACATACTACCAATGGGACTCCGCGGGGTCTATCCAGAGCGAAGCTGTTTTCCGTACTATCGGTTAAAACACAACCTCCTACCGCACTTGCATAGTATCCAATACTTAAATATATGAGAACTATGCCGTTGTGCCCTCACAACATGCACAAGTGCAGTACTAGTTCTTCCGCATTATCGATGTCCAATCTCGATAATACTACGACTAGGGATATTTAATGATTAAACCTTTATGGATTGATACTGTCTCATATCATCACAATCCGGAACTAATCATAGGGACTTTTACCATTTATATATCAAAGTAAATAAATTACAAAACGGTAAAAGGCAATTTCATTACTACATAGTTAATTTTGTACAATAATACAATATCATTTACAAAATAGTGACGCTATGGGTCATTACTGTCTAACACTCGGCCATGCCCAAAATTTGTGCTCTAAGTGTTGGTCAACCCTCCATTGTATGCTCCAAGCTCCAGCTTTGTAATGGTGATTCCATGCTCATGAATGGGTTTCCCTATTACCTTTGTTATGACCATTTATGTGCTAGAATTGGAGAAAATTGCAAAATTCCCCTAAACTTTTCCTTGTTGCTTCGCATTGAAGGAGAAAGAGAGAAAACATTTGGCTCCAAGGCCGAAAATGAGAGAGATAGGAAGAGATGAGTTGTTTGTGTTGTGTATTTGGTTTGATTTCCAAAAAAAAATACCAAAATCAATTACCATTTTCAAAAAAAATGGTACAAGACTTTAAAGTCTTCCAACAACTCACATCAATCAATGATGACAAAGTGTCAATCACTTGAATGACTAATGATGTGACGCGTGATGTGACTTGTGGGCCCCACTTGATTCGAAATGAGAGTGGGCTCGTAAAAACTCCCGGGCTCGGTTCGCTAATTCTGAATTAACGAATTTTTCGTTGCGACGTAATTAAATCAAATTTAATTAAATAATTATGCCTAGCAAAATTACTATTCACATTGCTAGCTAATTAATTCTAAATTAACTCGTTCGCCCGAATTAAAATCCAATTTTAATTCCGCGTCAAAATCTAATTTCGTATAATATATCGAATATATTATTTTATCGATTAATTCCAAATTAATCGTTCTCTCTCTTTAAATAATATTTTATCCAGATAAAATATATCCGTAATTAATCCTAGATTAATTTTCTCTCTCTTATAATTAATCCCAGATTAATTATGTCTGAGTCATATGTCATCGGTGAATCTTCGGGAAGCGACCCATGAGATACCCGGATATATTGGCAGTAAATCCGGTCGTCGGACTATCCGAATAAGTACGTACCTAGTACTAAGTTTTTACCGATTTACAAGACATGGTTGGCTTCTAGCAAAGCACTGTTCCTACCCAATTCTCCAGAAATATTCTTAAAGGAATATGTAATCTATATCAGACGTAGTATACATAGTATTGCGTATTGCGATCCAGTATCAGATGTCACATGCTATGCCTGGGGCTGGAATTATGTATGCCCCGTACGAAGCACATATCGGATCTCTGGTAACTAGTCTCTATAATCGGATAACTATGACCTTGTCATATTATCCCGATAGCTGCAGCATATAAGAGCACCAGTTCCGTATCCTACGTGATCATCATCTCCACTATGACTGGAGTGATACTTCCATCTTGACATCATACCCAATACACTAAGATTCTCAATATACCCAGAAGAGGCATACACAGAACCTGTTAAAGCCCTGGACGACCAAAACCAAAGTATATTAATTGTCGCAAGTATTAGCGGTGCAAGTCTCAGGTTAAGACCAAATACACCTACCCTGATTCGGACTTCCATAGACACATAGTCATACTACCAATGGAATTATGAGGGGTCTATCCAGAGCGAAGCTGTTTCCGTACCATCGGTAAACACAACCTCCTATCACACTTGCAGATGTATCCAATACTTAAATATATGAGAATATGCTGTTACGCTCCCACAACGCGCATAAGTGTAATACTAGTCTATCCCGCATTATCGATGTCCAATCTCGATAATACTACGACTAGGGATGTTTTAATGATTAAACCTTCATAGATTGATACCGTCACATATCTTATCAATCCGGAACTAATCATATGGACTTTTATCATTTATATATCCCGGTAATCCAATTACAAATGATAAAAGAGCAATTTCCTTTGTCACACAGTTAATTTGTACAACAACACCATGTTCTGTACAAATAGTGATGTTATAGGTCATTATTGTCCAAAAATCTCCCACTTGGCCTATAGCCAATCACTCAAGTGTCTTACACTTGAACTATTTACGGTTCGCTCAAACTTCTGCTGAGAAAATGCTTTCGTCAGCAGATTTGCAAAGTTATCATCTGATGCGATTTATTTGATCATCACATCGCCACGATGTATGATCCGAACGAATCAGATGAATAGTTGAAGTATATACTTGGATCATTGATGAGATCATTAGCTACTAACAGAACTACTCCTAATCTAATTAGGATTATTAAGATCCAAATGGCTTCTATTGCTGCCTCAGCTGCAGCAATATTCCGCTTTTGTTGTTTATTCGGCAACAGTATCTTGCTTGGAAGATTTCCAACTCACGGTTCTGTTATTCAAACTATATAATACCTTTATTACGACTAATAGTCGTTTTTTTCGGTTAGGAAACTTGCAACAGTGAACCCAGTAACTTCAAGTTCTCCTTCTCCATAGCTTAAGAATGCATCCTTAGTTAAACTAATATACTTAAGGATATTCTAAACATCAATCCAGTGACTATCACTTGGATTGGCCTAATCGTGACTCCATATGCTCAAAGGATATGAGATACCAGGTCGCGTACATTGCTTTCAATGTACGAGTTCTCGGAGAGTGCCAATAACTTTTAGATCTATCTCAGTAGATCCTTATTCCTAGAATAAAAGTTGTCTCTCCCAAGTAGTCTACGAAGAATTTTTCATGAAAGCCAAGCTTTCACCGATTGTATTATGGGAATATCATTTCCAAGAAATGATATATCATCATTATGTAGGACAATCACTGTCAGTGAGCTCCCACTAACCTCCTTATATACACAAGAATCATTTTCGTTTTGAATTAAATTATATACCATTATGATTAGATCAAAACAATATTTCCAAGAACGCAATGCTTGCTTCAATCCATAAATGGATCGATTTAACTTACAAACCTTGTTTGCTTGTTTTGATACGACAAAACCATCAGGATGTTGTAAACATCCTCCAAAAGGTTTCCGTTTAAAGGAAAGCGATCTTGACGTTCAGCTGCCATATTTCATAAATGAAACATGCAGCATAAGCAAGCATTATCCAAATGTTTTTAATCATGGCAACGAGTAAAAGGTTTCGTCGTAATCAACATAATATTGATAACGATACCTTTTCACTACAAGCCTAGTTTTGTACGTTGGTTTGTTGCCATCCATGTATGTCTCCCTTGAAGACCTATATAGTACCAATAGGCACAATGCCTTCTGGTACAACAACCAGTGTCCAAACTTGGTTGGTATACATGGAATCCATTTCGGACTTTATGGAACTTTGCCATAATAGGGAGTCGATACCTTGTATCACTTCCTCATACGTAGTCAGTTTGTCTTCCTCAATAAGATTGACATCTACTTGAGGTAAGATCAGAAACTCATACCACCCAAGTTGTTTTCCGACTCTCTCCGACTTAACACAGTTCTTGTGTATCTAAAGATTGTGGTACAGTTTCATCCTTGATGAACTGTTTATGTTCCATTAAGGTTTGGTGCCTGGAATAGTATCACTCTGATTTTCATCGAGGTTTACTTTCCTCCCACTTACCACTGCATATAGGTGTTCCTTTTAGGAAAACCGCATGGCGAGGAACAATTAAATTGTTCTCTTGTGAGTTGTATAAGTACTATACTTTGGTTTCCCTAGGATAACCTACAAATTAGGCACTTATCCAATTTGGGTTCTAATTTGGTATCATCCAAACATATGCCCAGCATTCCCAAATCATCAGGAATGAGAAAACCCGATTTCTTTCCAGTTCATATCTAATATGAAGTATGTCAAAAAGATTTTCATGGAACATTATTCAAAATAAGTAATGCACTTTTTAATGCGTATCCCTAGAAGGAAAATGGTAGCTCAGAGCGACTCATGATTAAACTTATCATGTCCAACAAAATTTGGTTCTCAGTTCGGACACACCGCTCATTTGATGTGTTCCGGGAGGAGTCCACATTGAAAGAATACTATACTCTTTCAAATTATTGAGAAACTTATTGCTTAAGTATTTTCATCATGGTCTAACCGTGACAGTTTAATACTTTAGCCGATCTGTCTGTCTACTTCGTGTCGAAACACTTTGGATTTATCAAAAGTTTCCGATTCGTGTTTCAAAAGAAACACATAACCATAACGCGATGCCACATCCGTAAAGGTTACGAAGTATTCATATCCACCTCTAGCTTAGCTAGATATGGGCCCACTTATGTCACTATGAACGAGGGCTAACAGATCGGTGGCACTTGTACTTTTACCAAGTAAAAGGTGTTTTAGGCACTTTGCCTAAGAAACTAGATTCGTAGACATTATTTGAATAGAATCAAATTTTTCCTAGTACTCACTCTTCAAAAGTGTGGATATACCAGTCTTGTTTAATGTGTCCCAGACAACAATGCCACAAATAAGTCTCATCTGATGAATTTAGTTTGATCTATTTGTTTGTCATGTTATACGTTTGAGATTCATTTATATTCAAAATATAAATACTGTTAATCACATCTAATGTGCTTATCTGAATATCATCTTTATAAAATAAAACAATTAAGTGTTCTAGAATATAAAGGTATATCCGTAACGGATTATACTCTGATATAGAGAGAATATTTCTAGTCAAACTAGGTACATTTTAACAGTTTTTTAATTTAAGTACACACCCAAAGGGTAGTTCCTAAACTTAGGTTTCTACGGTTAAAACAACGACTTTTGTCCCGTTTCCGACTCGCAGGTAAATCTCAACTGAAGTTAGTATCCTGCTCATTAGCAGATTCTGCACATCAATACATATTTATGTACCACATATAGTATCAAAATTCAATTTTGAAACTAATAGCGAACATGTTTATGACAAACATACTTAAAGCCGGAGCCTTGCCCCACTTTCAATTCCTTCATGTCTGCCTTGTCTACACGGCTGTCATGCTTCAGTGACCCCGTTTGCCACAGTTTATGCAGACATCTTGGGATATGTCATTTGTCTTCCTAGAAGACTGTGATGATTTTGCCTTTGCCCATTTTAGAAGCTCTGGCTTTGCTTTCTAGAGCATAGCCATCAACTCTCCTAGAGTTTACTCTTGGTTCATAATGAACCTGCCCCAGCTTTTGGGTAGAGACTATAAGATTAAATCTTTGGTAGTCTCGGCCACGTAGGTAATGTCCAGCAAACCTAGGTGATCGATGTCAGCAATCATCTGCGACACCTAGTGCTCGACAGATGTACCCTCTGACATAAATGAGCTAAAGAGCCTCTTTTGCAATTCGTACTTCTAAGATTTAAGAATAAATCTATGAAGATCTTTAATTTCATTATCATGGTACAAAGATCTAATCCTTAATTTTGACGACGGAATTAAAGAGTTATTGTTGTTGGACAGTTATGACCCATAGCGTCACTATTTGTACAGATCATGGTGTTTTTGTACAAATTAACTATGTGACAATGGAAATTGTCTTTTATCATTTATGATTAGATCACCAAGATGAATAAATGATGAAAGGTCCATATGATTAGTTCTTGGATTGAGATGATATGAGACAGTATCAATCCACGAAGGTTTAATCATTAAATATCCCTAGTCAGAGTATTATCGAGATTGGACATCGATAATGCGAAAAGACTAGTATTACACTTGTGCATGTTGTGTTGGCATAACTGCATAGTTCTCATATATTTGGGTATAGGATACTCATGCAAGTGTAATAGGAGGTTGTGTTTTACCGATGGTACGGAAAATAGCTTCACTCTGGATAGACCCCTCGAATTCCATTGGTAGTATGACTATGTGTCTATGGAAGTCCGAAATCAGGGTAGGTGTACTTGGTATTAACCTGATACTTGCACCGCTAATACTTGCGACAATCAATATGCTTTGGTTTTGGTCGTTCATGGCTTTAACAGGTTATGTGTACGCCTCTGTTGGGTATATTGAGAATCGTAGTGTGTTGGGTGTGATGTCAAGACGGAAGTATCACTCCAGTCATAGTGGAGATGATGGTCACGTAGGATACGGGACTGGTTCTCTTATATGCTGCAGCTATCGGGATATTATGTCCAGGTCATGTATATCCGATTATAGAGACTAGTTACCAGAGATCCGATATGTGCTTCGTACGGGGCAGACACATTTCCAGCCCCAGGCCTAGCATGTGACATCCGATACTGGATCGTAATACGCAATACTACGTATACTACACCTGATATAGATCACATATTCCTGTAAGGATATTTCTGGAGAATTGGGTAGGCATGGCGCTTTGCTAGAAGCCAACCTTGTCTTGTTAATCGGTACAAACATAGTACTAGGTACTTACGTGTTCGGATAGTCCGACGACCGGATTTACTGCCAACATATCCGGGGATCTCATGGGTCACTTCCCGAAGATTCACTGATGACATATGACTCGTACTTTATTAATCTGGGATTAATTAGATGAGTGAGAAAATTAATCTAGGATTAATTACGGAGATATTTTATCTGGGATAAAATATCATTTAAAGAGAGAAAACGATTAATTTGGAATTAATCGATAAAAATAATATATTCGATATATTATACGAAATTGGATTTCGACGCGGAATTAAAATTAGATTTTAATTCGGGCGAACGAGTTAATTTAGAATTAATTCGTTAGCGACGTGAATAGTGATTTTTCTAGGCATAATTATTTAATTACGTCGCAACGGAAAATTCGTTAATTTGGAATTAGCAAACCCGAGCCCAGGAGTGTTTACGAGCGCACTCGCATTTCGAATTCAGGTGCGGCCCGCAAGTCACATCAATCGTCAAATCACTAGTGGCATCAAGTGTCAAATCACTTGTCACTTTGAGTGATGTGATGTGACAACTTGTCACTTGATTGAGTGATGTGAATAGTTGATGGAATTGGTTGGCATAATTGCCATTTGACTTTTTGGTTGCAATTTTGTGTATATGATTTTTGGAAAATCATTTACCAATTTTTTTTGTAACAACCAACACCATTCTCTCTCTCTCCCCCTCTCTCATTCTCGGCTTGGAGGCCATTTTCTTCTTTTATTTTTCTGGTTTTCACCGTGAGATGAAGAAGAACAATAAGAAGTTTTATGGCAAAATTTCCGGAGTGCTAGCACACTTTAGAGTCTTGCGAAGGTGATAGGGAACCGTACCCGGGAGCATGGAATCACCATTCGAAAGCTTTGGAGCTTGGAGGGATCACTGACCGGCGTAAACACACACGTATAACGCAAGCGCACGTATCGTTCAAGTAGTATAAAAATATTGATCCCACGAGGACTTAATTCCTACTGTTGTTATTAATAATTGATACTATTCATTTACAAGTATCTAATTATATGGAGAAGGGAATTAATTGCTTTTGGTTGGTTGAATGTGGTTTTGCAAAATAAAATAAAAACAGACTCAAAAGAAAATACTAAGGAAAATAAAAGAAAAGACTTAAGGATCTAGTATCGTGACTCCACACAATATTATTATAAAGATGAATTGATTCTCTTATTTATGTGTAATAAATCAATTTGCTAACCTGGAACACGATGATTTGCAAAAGCCTCTTCCGATGGTCAGACGCAAATACCCAGTATAATCCAATTGAACCATATTCCTATGTCAACCAAATTACCTGGATTCATTAAGACCAAGTTCCAATTATGGCTACCCCCGCCCGACAGGTATATGTCTATCCTGTAAGGAAATCTATTAAAGGGTTATCTATCCTCAAGGAAGATCGTGGGTTATTGAATCTAAGGCTGAAACTTAAAATCCTTATGTCTAGTTCATTTTAAGTTTACAAAATCAATCTTATTAATGGCCAGTTAATAAGAAGCATTAAGCTTAAGACTCAATAAACAATCTAAAGAATTATCCATAAAAAGAAAATCAATTATTAAGTGTGGATATTGTGTTTCATCACTTCCCTAGAATAAAATAAAATGATGGGGGTTAGAGGATCCACATTTAATATTTCTTATCTAGGAATCTCACTTATTATAATATATAAATTATTTTATGTCATGCTTTCTCAGGAATTAATAATGTTAAACAATTAAAACCAGCCATATAAGCGGTAATCCATTTAGTCCAACTACACCAGCCATATAGGTGGTAATTATCTGTCACATAAAGACCAGCCATATAGGCGGTAAAGTAATTTATATTTAAACCGACCATATAGGTGGTAATAAAGTCTGACATTAATTAATCCGATTAAATTATAATTTATAAATTATAGTTAAGTGAGATTTACCTAGATAATTATATTAAAGGTTTCACCTTTTACCCCAGCGGAAATTTAACTACAAAACATAAAGTAAATAAATAAAAAGCTGTAATAAAACTAAAAATAAAAATACATAATTTTAATATACAAAACTAGATGCTTCCTATGAAATCAGGGAAAAAATCCCAAGGAAAGCACAAGAGAAATGAATGTTGAAGGCCTCAATTTATAGGCAAATTCTGCGTCTGGCGTCGCGAAGCCAACTTCCTTCTTGCGTCGCGACGCTGGCTCTGTTGACTTGGTCCATGCGGCTTGACTTGTTGACTATTGACGCGTATTTCATCGGCCCAATAGGATTTAGACACGTGGCACGCGGTAAGATTCGGTTCAATGGCATCTTGACACGTGGCAGAAGATGATTCACCGATGATTCGGTCCATTCAGAAGGTGACACGTGTCACGCGGAGTGTCGGCACCATAGAATCACGACACGTGTCCATGCGTATTTTAGCATGATCGATTCTGATGATGACATGTGTCACGGCGCACGTTAGCATGATCAGTGTATGTTAGCATCCGGCGCATTTTAGAAAATTTCTTTTGACTGGTCCACGTGTCCGGTACAAGTTAGCAGGCGGTGCACGTTAGACGTCACGACGCGCCCAAATTACAAAATTGCCCATTTCATCCTTTTTCACTATTTTGGCCCCAAATTGCTTCCAATGCTTTCCAAACTTTATTTATCTGCAAAATAACAATAAAACACATCAAAACGTTCACAAAACCCGAGAAATTATACAAAATATTAGGTTAAATTAGTGGAAAATAGTGATATAATTACCACTCATCAATCACCATTACCGAATTTGAAGAGGATCAAAACAGCCCACTGCCGAGCCTGGAGGAGGAGAGCATGGACTTTTGTTCTTTGACGCATCGCCTCAACCGATCGATGTAAGTATTGTTGGTTTCTATGATTAGTCCCAAGATCATAATGAACAAAGAAATGCGAATGAATAACGAAGAAGAGTGGGGGAAACAAACTTACATCGACCGGTTTTGAAGCATCAAACAACAAAAATTTTCCCTCCAAGCAGTCCAAGATTCGGCCAAGGCAGTCCACAATGCTCCAAGCTTTGTTTTGTCTTTCCAAGCTCTTTAATATGTTTCCCTAATCACCTTGTATGATCCCTTGAAGATTGCTAGCCCTTATGATATATTTTGCAACAAAATCTTATCAATTTTTCCCTTCAAATTTCGGTCAAGAATGAAAGAAATGGGAGAGAAAATTACTTCACTGGTTTCAGAAATTTGGGAGAGAGAAGAAGTTTTAAATTTTGATTAACAAAATCAATTATATTTGTTTCAAAAACAATAATAATTGATATACCAAACCTTGGTTGGTAAAAGTCAATCAACATACTTTAACTTGGAGTGTTTTACACTCTTCACCAACAACCATACCTAAACACATCAAACTAAAGTGTAAAGTGACATGTGATGTGATGGTTGATGTGACATATGGGCCCCACTCGATTCCGAATGCGAGTGGGCCCGCAAACACTCCCGGGCTCGGGTTCGCTAATTCTGAATTAACGAACTTCCATCGCGACGTAATTTAAATCGAATTTAATTAAATAATTATGCCTAGCAAAATTACTATTCACGTCGCTAACGAATTAATTCTAAATTAACTCGTTTGCCCGAATTAAAATCTAATTTTAATTCTGCGTCGAAATCTAATTCCGAATAATATATCGAATATATTATTTTAATGATTAATTCCAAATTAATATTTCTCTCTATTCAAATAGTACTTTATCCAAGATAAAGTCTCTCCGCAATTAATCCCAGATTAATTTAGCTCGAATCATACATCATCAGTGAATCTTCGGGAAGCGACCCAAGAGATACCTGGATATGTTGGCAGTAAATCCGGTCGTCGGACTATCCGAACATATACGTACCTCGTACTACATTTTTACCGATTTACGAGACAAGGTTAGCTTCTAGCAAAGCGCCATGCCTACCCAATTCTCCAGAAATATTCTTACTGGAATATATGATCTGTAACAGGCGTAGTATACCTTAGTATTGCGTATTGCGATCCAGTATCGGATGTCACGTGCAAGGCCTGGGGCTGGAATAGTGTATGCCCCGTACGAAGCACATATCGGATTTCAAGCAACTAGTCTCTTTGAATCGGATAATCATGACCTTGTCATATTATCCCGATTGTTGCAACACAATAGAGAACCAGTTCTGAATCCCTGTGTGATCATCATCTCCATATGACTGAAGTGATACTTCCGTCTTGACATCACATCCAATACACTATGATTCTCAATAAACCCAGAAGAGGCATACACAGAACCTGTTAAAGCCTGGACGACCAAAACCAAAGTTTACCGATTGTCGCAAGTACTAGCGATGCAAGTCTCAGGTTAAGACTAAATACAGCTACCCTGAAGCGGACTCCCATAGACACATATACATACTACCAATGGGATTCCACAGGGTCTATCCAGAGCGAAGCTGTTTTCCGTACATCGGTAAAACACAACCTCCTATCGCACTTGCATAAATATCAATACTTAAATATATGAGAACTATGCCGTTATGCCCTCACAACGCGTCCAAGTGCAATACTAGTCTATCCGCATTATCGATGTCCAATCTCGATAATACTACGACTAGGGATATTAATGATTAAACCTTTATGGATTGATACTGTCTCATATCATCTCAATCCAGAACTAATCATATGGACTTTTACCATTTATATATCAAAGTAAATAAATGACAAAACGGTAAAAGGCAATTCCATTACTTCATAGTTAATTTTGTACAAAAACACAATGTTTTTTACAAACAGTGACGCTATGGGTCATAACTGTCCAACAATCTCCCACTTGGCCTATAGCCAGTCACTCAAGCATCTAATACCTGAACTATGTACATGTCGCTCAAACTTTTGCTGAGGAATAGCTTTGGTCAGCGGATCTGCCATGTTGTCATCTGATGCGACCTTCTCGACCTTCACATCGCCACGATGTATGATCTCACGAATCAGATGGAAACGTCGAAGAACATGCTTGGATCGTTGATGAGACCACAGTTCCTTAGCCTGCGCTATAGCTCCGTTATTATCACAATACAATGGAACAGGCTCAGCTGCTAACGGAACTACTCCTAATCGAATTAGGAATTTTCGGATCCAAACTGCTTCCTTTGCTGCTTCAGCTGCAGCAATGTACTCCGCTTCTATTGTTGAATCGGCAACAGTCTCTTGCTTGGAAGATTTCCAGCTCACTGCTCCATTATTCAAACAAAATATGTACCCTGATTGTGATTTACAGTCGTCTTTGTCGGTTTGGAAACTTGCATTGGTATACCCAATTACCTCAAGTTCTCCATCTCCATAGATTAAGAAAGCATCCTTAGTTTTTCTAACATACTTTAGGATATTTTAACCGCCATCCAATGACCTTCACCTGGATCGGCCTGATAGTGACTACACATGCTCAAAGCATAGGAGACATCAGGTCGCGTACATATCATGACATACATGATCGATCCGACTACCGAGGTGAACGGTATCCGACTCATGTTGTCTCTCTCATCTTGAGTTTTAGGACACATGTCCTTAGATAGATAGACGCCATGTGACACTGGCAACAGTCCTCTCTTCGACTGATCCATGTTGAATCTCTTCAACACTTTGTTAATGTACGTGCTCTGGGAGAGTCCAAGCAGCTTTCTAGATCTATCCCGATAGATCTTTATTCCCAGAATAAAGGCTGCTTCTCCCAGATCTTTCATGGAGAATTTCAATGAAAGCCAAGCTTTCACCGACGTTAGCATGGGAATGTCATTGCCTATAAAGAATACATCGTCAACATAAAGGACAATAAAAGTCAGTGCTCTCCCACTAACCTTCTTATATACACAAGGATCATCTTCGTTTTGAATGAAATCATATTCTTTTATGATCTCGTCAAAACGTTGGTTCCATGATCGCGATGTTTGCTTCAGTCCATAAATGGACCGATTTAACTTACAAACCTTGTTCGCAAGTCTAGGCACGATAAAACCGTCAGGCTGTTGCATATAAACATCCTCCAAAAGGTTTCAGTTAAGGAAAGTGGTTTTAACATCCATCTGCCATATCTCATAATCGAAATATGTAGCAATAGCAAACATTATCCGAATGGATTTAATCATGGCAACGGGTGAGAAAGTTACGTCGTAGTCGACACCATGTCGTTGACGATACCTCTTCGCTACAAGCCTAGCTTTGTACGTTTGTACGTTGCCATCCATGTTGGTCTTCTTCTTGAAGACCCATTTGCAACCAATAGGCTTTACGCCTTCTGATGCATCAACTATTGTCCAAACTTGGTTGGTGTACATGGCATCCATTTCGGACTTCATGGCTTATTGCCTTAAATCGGAATCGATATCTTGTATCTCTTCCTCATACGTAGCTGGTTCGTTATCCTCAATGAGATTAATATCTACATGAGGTGAGATCAGAAACCATACCTCTCAGGTTGTTTCCTGATTCTCTCCGACCTATGCGGTCCTTGTGTAATAGAAGATTGTGGTACAGTCTCATCCCGGATGGACTGTTCTTGTTCCGTTGAGGATTCTATGCCAGGAATAGTATCACTCCAATTTTCATCGAGTTCTACTTTCTTCCCACTAACCACTGCATTTAGGAATTCCTTCTCAAGGAAAACCGCATGTAGAGCAACAAATACTTTGTTCTCTCGTGGGTGATAGAAGTAATATCCTTTGGTTTCACTAGGATATCCTACGAATAGGCATTTATCCGATTTAGGCTCAAGTTTGGTACCTTCCAAACGTTTGACGTATGCCCAGCATACCCAAATCTTCAGGAATGAGAAACCCGGTTTCTTTCATGTCCATATCTCATATGGTGTCTGTTGTACAGACTTTGACGGAACCTTATTCAAAATACGAATTGCACTGTTTAATGCATATCCCCAGAAGGAAACATGTAGCTCAGTGCGACTCATCATAGACCTAACCATGTCCAACAAAGTTCAGTTTCTCTGTTCGGACACACCATTTAATTGCAGTGTTCCAGGAGGAGTCCACTGTGAAAGAATACCATATTCTTTCAAGTAATCTTGAAACTCATTACTTAAGTATTCGCCACCACGGTCCGACCGTAATGTTTTAATACTCTTGCCTGTTTGTTTTTCAACTTCGTGTCGAAACTCTTTGAATTTCTCAAAAGTTTCCGACTTGTGCATCATTAGATACACATAACCATAACGTGATGCATCATCCGTAAAGGTACGAAGTATCGATATCCACCTCTAGCCTGGCTAGACATGGGCCCACAAACGTCACTATGAACGAGGGCTAACAGTTCAGTGGCGCATTCACCTTTACCGCTAAAAGGTGATTTAGACATTTTGCCTAATAAGCAAGATTCGCAGACGTCATATGAATTTGGATCAAATCCGTCCAAGTACCCACTCTTCGAAAGTGTGGATATGCGAGTCTTGTTTATGTGTCCCAGACGACAGTGCCACATATAAGTTCATCTTTGTTACTCATTTTGAGCCTCTGTTTATTATGTATGTTTGAGATTGATTTATATTCAAAATATAAAGACCATTATTTGCAACAGCAGTGCAAATTTCTACATCATTTTTATACATAAAACACCCAGTGTTTCTAAATACAAAAGTATACCCACATTGGGTAACATAGATACAGAAATAAATTCATAGTCAAACTAGGTACATAATAACAGTCATTAAGTTCAAGTACATGGCCCGTGGGCAGTTCTAAAACAAAAGTGCCAACGGCCAAAATGGCGACTGGTGCCCCATTTCCGACGCGTAGATCAATCTCTCATGAGGCCAGTCTCCTGCTAATCCACAGATCCTGCACATCAGTACATATGTGATTACCACAACCATAATCAAAAATCCAATTTTTAAAACTAGAAGTAGTCATGTTTATTTCAATAACAAACATACCTGAAGCCGGGGTGCCTTGCCCACTTTAATCTCCTTCTGGAGCGCCTTGTACTCGTGGCAGTCATGCTTCCAGTGACCCCGCTTGCCGTACTGGAGGCAAATATCCTGAGATTTGTCCTTAGGCTTCCCAGAAGCCTTTAACGATTTGGCTTTGCCCTTTCTTTTATGCTTCTCTTCTTCACACCTCCAGTCACCTTGGGCCCAGCCCTCGGTGTCTGAGATGTCGAAGCAAAGTGCGCCTCGCGCTGTTTCCCTTAAGCATCTCCTTTTCAGCTTCCTTGAAAATTGACAACAACTCTCCAAGAGTATCATTAGTGTTCATTAGGTTATAGCTTATGATGAACTGTTTCCAAGTGTCTGGGAGAGATTGCAAGATCATATCTATGGTAATCTCAGCCTCTAAGACTATCCCCATCTTAGCCAGCTCATCTATGTCAGCAATCATCTGTACCACATGGGACTCAACAGACATGCCTTCTGACATACGTGAACGAAAGAGCTTCTTCACTAACTCATATCTCTGCGACCTTCGGTTAGATCGGTGAAGATCGTGCAACCTCACCAACAAGTTATATGGATCCAAGTCACTGTTCTGTCGACGAAAATGATGAGTCATAGCAGCAAGCATAATTTACTGATCAGTTTCACAATCATCGATGTGAATCTTCCAAAGCTCCAGCTCAAGTAGCTCATCAGGTTTGGGCTTAGGCCCAAGAGGTCTCTGTATAGTATATAGCAGCCTCTCAGCTCCAAGGACTATCCTCAGATTCATTTCCCAATCGGCAAAGGTCGTGCGCTTGAAGACATTTTCGCCCATGATAATGTCTCGGACATTTCCCTTTCATGTCATCTTCATTACGATAGTCTAACTATCTAATCAACGATATATGGGTACAGTCTAACTGTTACAAGAAAAATAACATTATATTAGTCCAACTAATAAATATTTTGATGAAATAATATGAAAGCGCGTAAAGCTAAGTATCTGAATGAAATTGTAAATTCAATACTAGCCTCCCACTATTTTTCGGTGAGCCTCTAACCCTCTGTCGAGTACTAAGGTAACCTAGTTTCCTAGTGGACTAGGATCCCGTTAAATAACACACAACCTTGACTTTGGCCAACAAGCTGTATGATATTTAACTAGGTAGATCTCGAAGATCAATTGGATCTAATCCAATTCCTAGATTCGGTAGGTGGACATCCAAGTCCGAAACATATATACAGTCTATATGCCAATATATCCAATATATTTTCCTAACCTTTTTCTTATGATTCAACTAAGCCTTGGCTTTGGTACAACAAGCTTAATGATTCCAGTTAAGCGGGACCCATTGTCATGGAAAGTTTCGTAATCAATGTTGATGGACAAGAAGTGATCTTGACTTTGGCCAACAAATCACGACTTGGACAAGACACCGATATGGAACAAAACTCTCATGATTCAAAAACATCCGCAATTGACAAAGGTCTTGACTTTGGCCAACAAACCAATGCCAACTTTGGATCTTGAGTAAGAATCACTCAACGGAAGGAAAAAATGCTTAATATGATTTGAGGGTTTTTCGCGTAAATTGGCAACCAATTTATTATCTTTGTTAAGGTCTCATCATACACCCTTAAGCATGCTTCTAAAACATCATAACGCGCGAAAGTAAATTAATAACGATATGCGGATGGATATTTAAACAGATTGTTCCTAGAACAAATCGCTTCATTTCCTCTCCCCGGCTAGCACTATTCTACTTCTACCCAATTACATAATACAATAATAGAAACCTCATTAACATTGAGGGGAATTAGGTGAGAAGATAATACAAAGAATAATGAGAGAGAAGGCTGGACACGCAGGTCCAATTTATAAATTCCATATTTACAATAATTTCCAAAATTACCCTTTCCCTTCTAATATCCATCCGATATACGCTATTCATTCAACACATCCATATATTCATTCATAGCATGCATTACAACCAATCTAATCCAATTAATTAGTCTTTAATTATGTGACCATCCAATGTTCAAACAACGATTTGATTTTGCGCGATTCCAACTCAATAGCGAATATTTACTCAAAGTATGAATTCTTGAATTATATCGAACTACTCGTTAAATCTAATTTAAGTCGTATTCAATACTAATTCATTTATTTAATTCCAAATTAAATATTTACACTTTTTAATGCGCTTTAACGACTTAGATTCCAAATTTAATCCTATCGGGTCTCAAAGCCCAACTAACATCCAATGTTCATTTAATTAAAGTCCGATGGGCTTTCAATTGATTTCATAAGGCATGGGCTTTGGTCATATGGGTCAAACCCAATTACCAAGCCCAAGTAAGGAATCACCCTCATTTGCCATAAAACCAATATCAAGCCCATAAGGCCTAATTAAACATTAAAACCCATTAACCAAATTTTAAAAATTCCAAATTTTATAACTTTGTTAATTAAAGTGTAATACATCAATTAATTAACTAAATCAATATTTCCAAAATACAATTTACCAATTAATTATGTATCTAATTGTTCAATTATTGTCCAACAATTTTTGAATAAAAAATCAAGTCCATACATGCCATATAGCTCTCCGCCAAGGTAAGCTTTTAAGTCCGATTTCGTTTTTCAATCCGATCGAATTAAAAATTGACCTTTCATTCGTTTCAACTCATCCAATGATCATCAAAACAAAATTTTCCAAGAGCCTAGGGTACTACTCATATTCGGCCAAGCCTTAAGGTGGGGTAAATTTTGATCCAATCATAATTTATTGAAATTGATCCCATCCAACCTCATTTCATCAACATACAAGCATACTCAACCATTCAATTTAATCAAATCATGCTCACATGGATTTTCCCCAAATTTTACCTAATATATTTCATGCTCATTATAGGCTCAATGATACCATTGTTGGTTTCTATGATTAGTCCCAAGATCATAATGAACAAAGAAATGCGAATGAATAACGAAGAAGAGTGGCGGAAACACACTTACATCGATCGATTTTGGATGCATCAAACAATAAAATTTTTCCCTCCAAGCAGTCCAAGATTCGGCCAAGGCAGTCCACAATGCTCCAAGCTTTGTTTTGTCTTTCCAAGCTCTTGAATAGGTTTCCCTAATCACCTTGTATGACCCCTTGAAGAGTGCCAGCCTTTATGATATATTTTGCAACAAAATCTTATCAATTTTCCATTCAAATTTCGGTCAAGAAATGAAAGAAATGGGAGAGAAAATTGCTTCACTGGTTTCGCCAATTTGGGAGAGAGAAGAAGTTATGAATTTTGATTTACAAAATCAATTATATTTGTTTCAAAAATAATAATAATTGACATACCAAACCTTGGTTGGTAAAAGTCAATCAACATACTTTAACTTGGAGTGTTTTACACTCTTCACCAACAACCAGACCTAAACACATCAAACTAAAGTGTAAAGTGACATGTGATGTGATGGTTGATGTGACATGTGGGCCCCACTTGATTCCGAATACGAGTGGGCCCGCAAACACTCCCGGGCTCGGGTTCGCTAATTCCGAATTAACGAAATTCCATCGCGATATAATTTAAATCGAATTTAATTAAATAATTATGCCTAGCAAAATTACTATTCACATCGCTAACGAATTAATTCTAAATTAACTCGTTTGCCCGAATTAAAATCTAACTTTAATTCCGCGTCGAAATCTAATTCCGAATAATATATCGAATATATTATTTTAATGATTAATTCCAAATTAATATTTCTCTCTCTTCAAATAGTATTTTATCCAAGATAAAGTCTCTCCGCAATTAATCACAGATTAATTTAGCTCGAATCATACGTCATCGGTGAATCTTCGGGAAGCGACCCAAGAGATCCCTAGATATGTTGGCAGTAAATCCGATCGTCGGACTATCCGAACACGTACGTACCTCGTAATACTTTTTTACCGATTTACGAGACAAGGTTGGCTTCTAGCAAAGCGCCATGCCTACCCAATTCTCCAGAAATATTCTTACTGGAATAAACAATCTGTAATAGGCGTAGTATACCGTAGTATTGCGTATTGCGATCTATTATCAGATGTCACGTGCAAGGCCTGAGGCTAGAATAATGTCTGCTCCGTACGAAGCACATATCAGATTTCAAGCAACTAGTCTCTTTGAATCAGATAATCATGACCTTTTCATATTATCCTGATGGTTGCCACACAATAGAGAACCAGTTCTGAATCCCTGTGTGATCATCATCTCCATATGTATGAAGTGATACTTTCGTCTTGACATCACATCCAATACACTACGATTCTCAATAAACCCAGAAGAGGCGTACACAGAACCTGCTAAAGCCCTGGACGACCAAAACCAAAGTTTACCGATTGTCGCAAGTACTAGCGATGCAGGTCTCAGGTTAAGACCAAATACCCCTACCCTGAAGGGGACTCCCATAGACACATATACATACTACCAATGGGATTCCGCGGGGTCTATCCAGAGCGAAGCTGTTTTCCGTACCAACGGTAAAACAAAACCTCCTTTCGCACTTGTATAAGTATCCTATACTTAATTATATGAGAACTATGCCGTTATGCCCTCACAACACGGACAAGTGCAATACTAGTTTATTCCGCATTATCGATGTCCAATCTCGATAATACTACGGCTATGGATATTTAATTATTAAACCTTTATGGATTGATAATGTCTCATATCATCTCAATCTGGAACAAATCATATGGACTTTTACCATTTATATATCAAAGTAAATCAATTACAAAAATGGTAAAAGGCAATTTCATTACTACATAGTTAATTTTGTACAAAAACATAATGTCTTTTACAAACAGTGACGTTATGGGTCATAACTGTCCAACACGTATTCTGCTACTTCTTCGTGTATTCGCACTTATGTTTCTTGCTTGATAATCGATCCTCGGGACCTTAGATTTTCCCAACAATGGTATCAGAGCGAGTAAAAGCATGAAACTTGATTTAGGGTTAAAATTGGGTAAAATGTATTTGAGCATGATTTGATGAAATTGGATGTTTGAGTATGCTTAAATATTGATAACATGGTGTTATGCATTGTCAATTTGATGAATTTTGAATTGGACAAATTTTCCCCAAAATGGTTTGCTTGGCCGAATCATATGCTACCCTAATGTCTTTGTAATTTTTTGATTTTTGATTCATTGGATGACTTGAAATCAATTGGGTAATGTTGAATTGGATTTGATTGGATTAAAACCGAATCGGTTTGAAAAAACCCTACCATTGCCAAGACATGTATGCATGAAAATGGGTTTGATTTTTGATCAATTTTGTTGGACACTAATTGTTGATAATAAGCATGATTAATTAGGCTAATTGGTGTTTTGGAAATATTGATTTGGGTAATTAATTATGCTATACACTTTGAGTAATTAAATTGTGAAATTGGAATTTTGGAATTTAATTATGTTGGGCTTAAATTGGATTTGGTCTTGAAAAGTTGTTATTGGGCTTATTGGGCTTGGTGTACCAAGATTGGTTTAGGCAAATTGGTTGGATCCAATTGGGCCCAAAACCATTTCCATAAAGTCCAATTATGACTAATGGACCTTTAATTATTTAATTGGGCCTAATGGGGCTAAATGATTTATAGGCTTATGGGGTTATTCCTTGATTGGGCTTTGGTTTTGGGTTTGACCCAAGTTGAGCAAAAGTCCACGCCTTAAGAAATTAATTGAAAGCCAATTGGACTTTAATTAAATTAACATTGGATGTTAATCGGGCTTTGAGACCCGTAACGATTAAATTTGGAATTTAAGTCGTAAAGGTTGGTTAATAAAGTGTAATACTTAATTTGGAATTAAATAGTGAATTAGTATTAAATGCAAATTGAATTGGATTTAATTTTCTAGTTTAATATAATTCAAGAATTCATACTTTGAGTACTTATTCGCAAAACGAGTTTGACTCGTGTAAAATCAAATCGTTGTTTGAACATTGGATGGTAATTAATTATCAGATTAATAATTGGATTTGATTGATTGATAACATGCTTTTGTGAATACATGGTTGCGATGCATGAATAATGTATATCAGATGGATATTAGATGAATGGGGTAATTTTGGAAATTGTTGTAATAAATTTAGAATTTATTAATTGGACCTGCGTGTCCAACCTATTACCTCTTTGACTCTATGTATTTCTCTTCTCACCTATTCCCCTCAATGTAAATGAGGTTTCTTTAGAAGTGTTATGTAACGGGTAGAAGTAATACTTGTGCTAGCGGGAGAGAGGAAATCGAGAGATTTGTTCTAGGAACAATGTGTTAAGTATCCATCCGCATATCAATATTATTTATTTATATGCGCCTTATTATGTGTTTAGAATGCATGTTTAAGGGTGTATGATGATGAGACCTTAAAAAAGATAATAAATTGGTTGCCAATTTGCACGCGAAAAACCCTCACAAAATATTAAGCGTTTTTCCTTCCATTGAGTGATTCTTACTCAAGATCCAAGACAGGCATTGGTTTGTTGGCCAAAATCAAGACCTTTTTCCGTCGAGGATGTGTTTGAATCACGAGAGCTTTGTTCCATATCGGTGTCTTGTCCAAGTTGTGGTTTGTTGGCCAAAGTCAAGACCACTTCCTGTCCATCGACATTGATTACGAAGCTTTCCATGGTCAATGGGTTCCGCTTAACTGGGATCACTAAGTTTGTTGTGCCAAAGCCAAGGCTTAGTTGATTCAGAGGAAAACGGTTAGGCAATATATTGGATATATTGGCATATATAGGATATATGTTTCGGACTTGGATGTCCACCTACTGGATCTAGGAATTGGATGGGAACCAATTGATCTTAGAGATCTACCTAGTTAATTATCATACAATTTGTTGGCCAAAGTCAAGATTGTGTGCTATTTAACGGAATCCTAGCCCACTAGGAAACACGGTTTCCCGAGTACTCGACAGAGGGTTAGAGGCTCGCCGAAAAATAGTGGGAGGCAAGTATTAAATTTGCAATATTCGTTTAATTACTTGCCATACACGCTCAAATCAAATATCATTCGTCGTTAAATAAATTATTTATTAGTTGGACTAATATTTAATAGTTGTTTTAATAAACAGTTGGACTGTATTCAAACTATTCATTTATAGTTGATTATATAATTGGATTATAGTAATCAATATAATTGAATTTAACAAATTAAATTATAGTTGATTATATAGTTGGACTATAGTAATCATTATAATAAATAGTACATTAATCGTTGATTAAATAGTTGGACTATTAGAATCAAGATAATTGAAAGATTAGTGTTTAAAACATAATACTGGGTGAAAATGTTATTAAACGACTTTAATTTTCAAATTGGGAATAAAATTTCAGGATGGTCCTGGAAACTAATAAGTTACTTTATTTGATAAAATAACATATTAGGCCTAAGCCTAGGGTTGAGCAAATAATAGATCATGATATTTGGAATATTCATGTGATGATAACTTTAGTGCTTAATCCATTAAGCTTGCCACATAGACTCCTTAATTTCTTAATCAGAACTAAGGATTAGATCCTTAAAGTATGATAATGAAATTGAAGGATCTTCAAAGATCTATTCTTAGATCTTAAAAGTACTAAATTGCAATAGTAAACTATTGGAGAGTTAATGGTTATTCTCAAGGAGACTAAGTCAAAGCTTGCAATAAGGCAATAAGCGCAAGGCGCACTTTACTTCAACATCCCAGAAGGCCAAGGCTAGGCCGAAGGCTTCTGGAGTGTCGAAAAGGGCAAAGGCAAAATCATTATAATCTTCTGGGAAGATAAAAGACATATCCCAAAATGTCTGCCAAAATTGTGGCAAACGGGATCGCGGAAGCGTCACTGCCGTTTGGACAAGGCAGACATGAAGGAAGTGAAGACGGTGTAAGACTCCGACTTCAAATATGTTTGTCATAAATATGTTCACTACTAGTATTGAAATATGATTTTAGATACTTAGTATGATACATAAATATATACTGATGTGCAGAATCTGTTGTAAGCAGGATACTGACTTCAGTTGAGATTTATCTGCGAATCGGAAATGGGACGAAAGTCGCTGTTTTGACCTTAGATACCTAAGTTTAGGAACTACCCTTCGGGTGTGTAGTTAAATTAGGAAACTGTTATAATGTAACTAGTTTGACTAGAAACATTATCTTTATATCAGTGTTTAATCCGTTGCGGATTTACCTTTATATTCTAGAACACTAAAGTGTTTTATTTTATAAAGATGATATTGAGATAAACACATTAGAAGTAAATAACAGTATTTATATTTTGAATATAAATAAATCTCAAACATATAACATGACAAACAAATAGCTCAAACTGAATAATCATTGGAAACATATTGTGGCATTGTTGTCTGGTACACAATTAAACAAGACTCGTATATCCACACTTTCGAAGAGTGAGTACTAGGAAAAATTTGATTCCATTCAAATAATGTCTACGAATCTAGTTTATTGGGCAAAATGCCTAAAACACTATTTACTTGGTAAAAGTGCAAGTGCCACCGATCTGTTAGCCCTTATTCATAGTGAAGTAAGTGGGCCCATATCTAGCTAGGCTAGAGATGGATATGAATATTTCATGACCTTTACGGATGTGGCATCACGTTATGGTTATGTGTTTCTTGTGAAACACGGATCGAAAACTTTTACAGTTTCGACACGAAATAGATAAACAGATCGGTTAAAGTATTAAAACATCATGATTGGACAATGATGAAAATACTTAAGCAATAAGTTTCTTAAATACTTGAAAGAGTATAGTATTCTTTCAAAGAGGACTCCTCCCGGAACACGTCATCCTGACGGTGTGTCCGAACAGATAAACCGAGTTTTGTTGGACATGATAAGGTTAATCATGAGTCACTCTGAGCTACCATTTCCTTCAACGAATAAGCTATAAATAGTGCAAAACTTATTTAGAATAAGGTTCCATAAAAATCTGTTTGACAGATTTCATATTAGATATGAACATGAAAGAAACCGGGTTTTCTCATTCCTGAAGATTTGGGCATGCTAGACATATGTTTGGATGATACCAAACTAAAACCCAAATCGGATAAATGCCTAAGTTATGGGTTATCCTAGGGAAACCTAAATATAATACTTATACATCTCACAAGAGAACAATTTAATTGTTGCTCACCATGTGGTTTTCCTAAGAGGAATACCTAAATGCTGATGTAAGTGGGAGGATAGTAAAACTCGATGAAAATCGGAGTAATACTATTCCTAGCACCGATTCCTAATGGAACATAAATAGTTCATCAAGGATGAAACTATTGTTGGGAAAATCTACGGTCCCGAGGATCGATTCAAGCAAGAAACATAAGTGTGAATACATCGAGGAAGTTGCGGAATACTTACATCGATCGGTTGAGGCGATGCGGTGAAGAACAAAATTCTTTTTCTCCCTCCAAGATGGTTCGGAAGTGAGCAGAAAAGTGTCTTCCATTTTCAGCCATCAAGGTCCTCCAAGTTCCAAGCTTTTGTTTGATGATTCCAAGCTCACAATTGGGTTTCCCTATCACCTTTGTATGTCTCCATAGTGTGCTAGCACTCTTGATTTTTGCCACAAAAATCATCACTTGCTTCTCCTTGGTCTCGGCAGTAAGCAAAAACCAGAAGAAAAACAGCCCCTTGTGGGCGTGAGAGAGGGAGGAAGAAAGAAAAGAGAGAGAGTGTTATTTTGTTACTCAAATTGGTAAATGATTTTCCAAAAATCAAATACATAAAATTGCAACCAAAAATTCAAATGGCAATTATGCCAACCACATCCATCAACTACCATCAATCAATCAAGTGATAAGTTGTCACATCACTCAAAGTGACTAATGATTTGACGCTTGATGCGACTAGTGGTTTGACGCTTGATGTGACTTGTGGGCTGCACTTAAGTTCGCAATGCGAGTACGCTCGCAAACACTCCCAGGCTCGTGTTCGCTAATTCCAAATTAACGAATTTTCCGTTGCGACGTAATTAAATATTTATGGCTAGCAAAATTATTATTCACGTCGCTAACGAATTAATTCCAAATTAACTCGTTTGCCTGAATTAAATTCTAAATTAAATTCCGCGTCGAAATCCAATTTCATATAATATATCGAATATAATATTTTATCGATTAATTCCAAAATAATCATTTTCTCTCTCATCATATTAATCCCAGATTAATAAAGTGCGAATCATACGTCATCGGTGAATCTTCGGGAAGCGACCCATGAGATCCCCGGATATATTGGCAGTAAATTCGGTCGTCGGACTATCCGAACACGTAAGTACCTAGTACTACGTTTGTACCGATTTACAAGACAATGTTGGCTTCTAGTAAAGCGCCATGCCTACCCAATTCTCCAGAAATATCCTTACAGGAATATGTGATCTATATCAGGCGTAGTATACGTAGTATTGCATATTCGATCCAGTATCAGATGTCACATGCTAGGTCTGGGGCTGGAATTGTGTCTGCCCCATACGAATCACATATCGGATCTCTGGTAACTAGTCTCTATAATCGCATAAATATGACCTAGTCATAATATCCCGATAGCTACAGCATATAAGAGAACAAGTTTCGTATCCTATGTGACCATCATCTCCATTATGACTTGAGTGATACTTCCGTCTTGACATCACACCCAACACACTACGATTCTCAATATACCCAGCAGAGGCGTACACAAAACCTGTTAAAGCCCTGGACGACCTAAAACCAAAGCATATTGATTGTCGCAAGTATTAGCGGTGCAAGTCTCAGGTTAAGACCAAATACACCTACCTTGATTTCAGACTTCCATAGACACATAGTCATACTACCAATGGAATTTCGAGGGGTCTATCCAGAGCGAAGCTGTTTTCCGTACCATCGGTAAAACACAACCTCCTATTACACTTGTATGAGTATGATATACCCAAATATATGAGAACTATGCCGTTATGCCCTCTCAACGCAGACTAGTGTAATACTAGTCTTTTTCGCATTATCGATGTCTAATCTCGATAATACTCTGACTAGGGATATTTAATGATTTAACCTTCGTGGATTGATATTGTCTCATATCGTCTCAATCTAGGAACTCATCATAAGGACCTCCTATCATTTATACATCTTGGTGATCTAATCACAAATGATAAGAGAGCAATTTCCTTGTCACATAGTTAATTTGTACAACAACACCATGATCTGTACAAATAGTGACGCTATTGGTCATAACTGTCCAACAATCTCCCACTTGGCCTATAGCCAGTCACTCGAGTGTCCTACACCCGAACTATATACGGTTCGCTCAAATTACTGAGAAAAGACTTTCGTCAGCAGATTTTCATACCATGATGTATGATTCGAACGAATCAGATGAATAGTCGAAGTATTTATCTGGATCATTGATGAGACCATTAATTCTTTAGCCTGTGTTGTAGCCTAGCTCAGCTGCTAACAGAATTATATCTAATCTAATTAGATTTATTATCAATCCAGAAGGCTTTTATTGCTGCCTCAGATACAGCAATAATCCACTTTTATTGTTTATTCGGTAACAGTATATTGCTTGGAAGATTTCCAGCTCACCGTTCCGTTATTCAAACTTTGTAGCATCGTTCTTACGACTTACGGTCATTTTTATCGGTTAGAAAACTTGCATTATTGATCCCAGTTACTTCAAGTTTTCCTTCTCCTTAGTATAAGACATCATCCTTAGTTCTCTAAGAAACTTAGGATGTTCTTAACATCAATCCAATGACTATCACTCTTGGATTGGCCCGATTGTGACTCCATATGCTCAAAGCGTATGAGACATCAGGTCGCGTACATTTTTCAATGTACGATTTCTCGGAGAGTTGTCAACAACTTTAAATCTATCCCAGTAGATTTTTATTCCTAGAATAAAGGTTGTTTTCTCCCAAGAATTTTACGGAGAATTTTATTTTTCCGAAAGCCAAGCTTTCACTGATTATATTTATGGAATATCATTTCCAAGAAATGAAATGTCATTATTACTTAGGACTTTCATTGTCAGTGCGCTCCCACTAACCCTCTTATATACACAAGAATCATTTTCGTTTTGAATTAATCATACACCATTATGATTACATCAAAACGATAATTCCAAGACTCAATGCTTGCTTCAATCCATCCATGGATCGAATAACCTGCAAACCTTGTTTGCTAGTTATGGTACGACAAAACCGTCAGGATGTTGTAAACATCCTCCAAAAGGTTTCCGTCAAGGAAAGTGATTTTGGCATTCAGCTGTCATATTTCATAAATGAAACATGCAGCATCAGTAAGCATTATCCAAATGGATTTACCGTGGCAACAGTAAAAGATTTCGTTGAAATCAACACAATGTTGATAACGATACCTTTTTGCTACAAGCCTAGCTTAGTACGTTAGTATGTTGCCATCCATGTATGTCTTCCTTGAAGACTTATATAGTACCAATAAGCATAATGCCTTGCGGTACATCAACTAGTATCCAAACATAGTTGGTATACATGGAATCCATTTCGAATTTTATGGTACTTTGCCATAATAGGGAGTCGATACCTTGTATCACTTCCTCATACGTAGTCAGTTCGTATTCCTCAATAAGATTGACATCTTTATGAGGTGAGATCAGAAACCCATACCCCAGGTTGTTTTCTGACTCTCTCCGACTTGCGTGGCTCTTGTGTATTCGAAGATTATTGGTATAGTTTCATCCTTGATGAACTATTTATGTTCCATTAGGAATCGGTGCGTAGAATAGTATTACTCCGATTTTCATCGAGTTTTACTATCCTCTCACTTACCACTGCATATCGGTATTCCTCTTAGGAAAACCGCATGGTGAGCAACAATTAAATTGTTCTCATGTGAGTTGTATAAGTACTATACTTTGGTTTCCCTAGGATAACCACAACTTAGGCACTTATCCGATTTGGGTCCTAGTTTGGTATCATCCAAACGTATGCCTAGCATACCCAAATCATCAGGAATGAGAAAACCCTGTTTCTTTCCTGTTCATATCTAATATGAAATCTGTCAAACAGATTTTTATGGAACCTTATTCAAAATAAGTTCTGCACTGTTAATGCATATCCGTTGAAGGAAATGGTAGCTCAGAGCGACTCATGATTAACCTTATCATGTCCAATAAAATTCGGTTTCTCCGTTCAGACACATCATCAAACTGACGTGTTCCGGGAGGAGTCCTCATTGAAAGAATACTATACTCTTTCAAGTATTTGAGAAACTTATTGCTTAAGTATTTTCATCATGGTCCAATCATGATGTTTTAATACTTTAGCCGATCTGTTTGTCTATTTCGTGTCGAAACTGTAAAAGTTTCCGATCCGTGTTTCACAAGAAACACATAACCATAACCTGATGCCACATCCGTAAAGGTCACGAAATATTCATATCCACCTCTAGCCTAGCTAGATATGGGCCCACTTGCTTCACTATGAACTAGGGCTAACAGATCGGTGGCACTTACACTTTTACCAAGTAAATAGTGTTTTAGGCACTTTGCCCATAAACTAGATTCGTAGACTTTATTTGATTGAAATCAAATTTGTCCTAGTATCCACTCTTCAAAAGTGTGGATATACGAGTCTTGTTTAATTGTGTCCCAGACAACAATGCCACATTTAAGTTTCAACTGATTTATTCATTTGAGCTATTTGTTTGTCATTTATCGTTTGAGATTTATTTATAGTCAAAATAAATATTGTTTTTACATGTTAATGTGTTTATCTCAATATCATCTTTATAAAATAAAACCTTTTAGTGTTTATCTCAATATCGTCGGACTATCCGAACACGTAAGTACCTAGTACTACGTTTGTACCGATTTACAAGACAAGGTTGGCTTCTAGCAAAGCGCCATGCCTACCCAATTCTCTAGAAATATCCTTATAGGAATATGTGATCTATATCAGGTGTATTATACGTAGTATGGCGTATTTCGATCCAGTATCGGATGTCACATGCTAGGCCTGGGGCTGGAATTGTGTCTGCCCCGTATGAAGCACATATCGGATCTCTG
Organism: Zanthoxylum bungeanum; assembly: GCA_019454045.1. Classification (NCBI taxonomy): domain Eukaryota; kingdom Viridiplantae; phylum Streptophyta; class Magnoliopsida; order Sapindales; family Rutaceae; genus Zanthoxylum; species Zanthoxylum bungeanum. Next base: position 51,968 of record SKCR01000313.1, on the reverse strand, counting down.
GTAACTAGTCTCTATAATTGGATAAACATGACCTAGTCATAATATCCCGATAGCTGCAGCATATAGAGAACAAGTTCGTATCCTACGTGACCATCATCTCCACTATGACTGGAGTGATACTTCCTCTTGACATCACACCCCAACACACTACGATTCTCAATATACCCAGCTAGGCGTACACAGAACCTGTTAAAGCCCTGAACGACCTAAAACCAAAGCATATTCATTGTCGCAAGTATTAGCGTTGCAAGTCTCAGGTTAAGACCAAATACACCTACCCTGATTTCGAACTTCCATAGACACATAGTCATACTACCAATGGAATTTCGAGGGGTCTATACAGAGCGAAGCTGTTTTCCGTACCATCGGCAAAACACAACCTCCTATTACACTTGCATGAGTATCCTATACCCAAATATATGAGAACTATGTTGTTATGCCCTCATAACGCGCACAAGTGTAATACTAGTCTTTTTCGCATTATCGATGTCCAATCTCGATAATACTCTGACTAGGGATATTTAATGATTAAACCTTCGTGGATTGATACTGTCTCATATCATCTCAATCCATGAAATAATCATAAGGACCTCATACCATTTATACATCTTGGTGATCTAATCACAAATGATAAGAGAGTAATTTCCTTTGTCACATAGTTAATTTGTATAACAACACCATGATCTGTACAAATAGTGACGCTATGGGTCATAACTGTCCAACAATTATACCAAAAATCTTCGAAAAGACAAGAACCGCGTAAGTCGGAGAGAGTCAGAAAACAACCTGGGGAATGGGTTTCTGATCTCACCAGAAAACAACCAGTGTGAACTGGGAAATGATTTAAGGCCGCACTCACCCCTCGCAAGGGAAGACCTCAAACCGTTGGGTTCGGAATGGTCCCTTACTTATGCCACTTGTAATGAATGGATTTGTGCAATAATCTAACCAAGTCTACGAAACATACATACACAAGATAACCTACATCTAAGTTAGAATAAAACCTATATCTAAGTTTGCATATAACCTATATCTAAGTTTGCATGCATAAAAGTAAGTCAAAATAACGGCAAACACACAATCTCATGGACACATTAAATTGATGAATACGGAAACATAAATAAATAATATATTGTCTAAACATAAACATTGAAGAGATATAATTAGGTCCTGTGCGAAAGAAATAACTAAATCATGCATAAAAATAACATACTATACAACTAAATCATGCATAAAAACAACATACTATTTCTAATATTTGGGAATGAATCCCAGGGTCGAGGCCCACATCGTCAGAGTTTTGGAATGAATCCGGGAATGAATCTTAGGGTCGAGGCCCATATCAGTAGAGTTTTGGAATGAATCCGGGAATGAATCCTAGGGTCGAGGCCCACATCAGTCAGAGTTTTGGAATGAATCCCAGGGTCAAGGCCCATATCATTAGAGTTTTTGGAATGAATCCCAGGGTCGAGGCCCACATTGTTAGAGTTTTGGATGAATCCCAGGGTCGAGGCCCACATTGTCAGAGTTTTGGAATGAATCCCAGGGCTGAGGCCCACCTTACCAGCAGCTTCGGGAATGGATCCCAAGGTCGACGCCCACTTTGTCAGCAGATTCAGGAATGAATCCCTGGGTTGAGGCCCACGTCAGTATCAGTTTTGGGGATAAGTCCTAGGGTCGAGGCCCACATCAGCAAGTTTTGGGGATGAGTCCCATGGTCGAGGCCCACATCAGTATCAGTTCACGGCCGAGGCCCACATAAGCCTCAGTTTTGGGGATGAGTCCCAGGGCCAAAGCCCACATCAGCATTAGTTTTGGGGATGAGTCCCATGGCCGAGGCCTAAATCAGCATCAGTTTTGGGGATGTGTCCCAGGGCGAGGCCCACATCAGTTGGGGGCGAGGCCCACGTCATTATCAGTTTGGGGCGAGGCCCATATTTGTATCAGTTTGGGGCGAGGCCCATATCAGTTTGGGGCGAGGCCCACATCAGAATCAATCTAGGGTGAAGCCCACACCCATATCAGTTTGGGGCGAGGCCCACATTAGTGTCAGTCTTGGGGCGAGGCCCACATCAGTATCAGTTTGAGGGCGAGGCCCATATTGTCAGCGATATTGGGATGCGTCCTAGGGTCGAGGGCGCACTGCATCATCAATTTTTATTCAGGGCTGTGTCCTAAGGTCGATGACCCACTACATCATCAGTTTGAGGGCGAGGCCCACATTATCAGTGGTATTGGGATGCGTCCCAAGGTCGAGGGCCCCCGTTGTCGGTTGCAGTTCTGGGATGCGTCCTAGGGTCGAGGGCCCACTGCATCATCAGCACTCCGGGTATGGAGACACACACTCAGCACAATTCGAGAATGAACAAGCCAGGATTGGCACTCCGAAAATGGAGCACGGTTCGGAAGTGGACCACCACATGTCATCAGCTCGGTGAAAATGGCACTCCGAAAATGGAGCACGGTTCGGAAATTGACCACTATCACTCGGCAAAAATGGCACTCCGAAAATGGTATACGGTCTGGAAATGGACCACTATCACATCAGATGGCGGAAATGGCGCTCCAAAAATATAGCACAGTTCAAAAATGGACAATCATCACATCAGCGACGCCTCGAAAATGAGGTTTAGCATGCCGAAAATGGCACTCCGAGAATGAAGCACGGTTCGAGAATGGACCACCTCACAGCATGGTTCGAGAATGAACTATCACATTATCAGTATCAGTCTTGCCAGATATGGCACTCCGAGGGTGAGGCCCACATCATTATCAGTGTTAGTCTTGCCAGGTATGGCACTCTGAGGGCGAGGCCCACATAATCATCAGTATCAGTTTTTCCAGGTACGACACTCCGAGTATGGAGATATTTCAGCGGTGCCTCAGGTATGGGGTTTAGCTTGCCAGGTACGGCACTCCGGGTGTGGAGATATTTCAGCGACACCTTGGGTATGCGGTTTAGCTTGCCAGGTACGGCACTACGGGTATGGAGATATTGCAGTGACAGCTCTAGTATGAGGTTTAGTTTGCCAGGTACGGCATGTGGACTATTATGGACTACCGCGACACCCTAGGTACGGGGTTTAGCATGCCAGGTACGACATGTGGACTACCGTGACACCCTAGGTACGGGGTTTAGCACGTCAGGTACGGCATGTGGACTATTGTCGACTACCACGACACCCTAGGTATGAGGTTTAGCATGCCAGGTCTGGCATGTGGACTATTGTGAACTACTGCGACGCCCTAGGTACGATGTTTAGTACGCCAGGTACGTCATGTGGACTATTATGGACTACCGCGACGCCATAGGTACGGGGTTTAGCACGCCAAGTACGGCATGTTGACTATTATGGACTACCGCGACACCCTAGGTACGGGGTTTATCACGCCAGGTATGGCATGTGGACTATTGTGGACTACCACGACACCTTAGGTACGGGGTTTAACACGCCAGGTATGACATGTGGACTATTGTGGACTACCGAGACACCCTAGGTACGAGGTTTAACACACCAGGTACGGCATGTGGACTATTATGGACTACCACGACACCCTATGTATGGGGTTTGGCATGCCAGGTACGGCACTCTGACACAACTGCGACACTCTAGGTATGGAGACGCAACCACGACACCCTAGGTACAGGGTTTAGCATGCCAGGTACGGCACTCAGACACAACTGCGACACTCTAGGTATGGAGACGCAAGCGCGACACCCTAGGTATGAGGTTTAGCACGCCAGGTACGGCACACAGACACAACTGCGACACTCAAGGTACGGAGACGCAACCGCGACACCCTAGGTACGGGGTTTAGCACGCCAGGAATGGCACATCATCAAATTCAGTTCAGAGCAACAGGCAAACAAGGTGACAGCTGGTGAGCCAGGTAAGTAAAAATGAATTGCACGTACTTTGATAGGATTGTCATTGTCACACACTGCACAAGTCCTAACAAAGTGGGGGCGACTGTAGGCACTGTATTTTTGCATATGAGTCCAGATGATGAGTCTCGTATGGAGACATTACCTCTTTAATTGTGAAAGCCGCAGGAATCGGACGTCGGAAGGGAAAAGTCAAGAATTGACACATTGTTGTAATTAACTCGTTGGATTAGCTTCAGGTTTGCTTGTTGGGCCTCTGTTTTAAAATACAACATTAGCCCAAACCCCCGCAAGACACACACCAAGCCCACATATCACTAAACCACATACCATGCCCACTAAATGGACCAAGCACACACGCCCCAACAAGACCCAAAGTCACGCCCATAGCCTTCATAATTAACAAAAATCACATTTAACACATGCATAAATCAAGCCAAATCCACTTCCTAAATTAAATAAATCCCATGGATCCCTTGCCTAAATAAACCAAATCATATCCTTAACTAAAGAAGAATAAAACAAATTATAATCAAATCACTTCCCTAATTAAAGATTTCCTTATCACATTCTAATTAAAAAGATATTCCATTTAATACACAAATCCTTCTCCTTCTCAAATAAGGAAAGTCCTCATCCCTTTTCCTATAAAAAGAACCATTCACCAACACATCCAAACCTATAGATTCACTGCAAAATAAACAAAAAATGCACTCCGAAATTCCTCACTCTCTCGGCACCTCACCTCTCTCAACCTTATACCCTTCACGCACTGCCAAGCCACCTTAATTGACCCAACTAAACACTGCCAAGCCTCACGCCGCATTGCCCATATCTTTTCCATTCAACGCCACCTGCACACACAAACAAAGCCTCACGCCACACTGCCCCTAACTTGCACGGCACACACTAACCAACTCCACTCACGGCCATAAGTAACAAATTAAACAAACCCAAGACAACCCCTACACTACCCAACCAACTGCCGAATAAACTACCCAAAACAATCCGTAAAACACCCCAAAACTGCACCTAAAAAAACAGCCCAAACCAGTCCAAAAAGCCGCAAAAACAATAGCCTAAATTACCAAAAACAATGACCAAAAAATACAACATAAACAGTAGCGAAACGGAGTGAAAACAGCAGCCCAGACAGCGAAACAGTGAGGAAAAATGTTGGATTAGTGAACCAGAAATGTTGTAGAGCATTCTCCCTTCCGACGGCCGTGTAACGCGCTTTCGAGAGACGACAAAAGAGGTTAGACCTGAGGGCACCCTTTTTACTTATTGTCTTTCGTTTCTTTTATTTATTTTAATATATTATCGCATGAGAGTCATTTGTTGAGGCATGATGTGAATTCTGGATGAACGGAATGCGTGTTCTCATTTGTGGTATATCGGATGGAAACCCGAACGTAAATTCCGTAGCCGAATCTGAATGGACGGTAGTGCGGTTTGCACTCGGGATACAACGCCACGTACTACTTGAGAGACACACATATTTCATTTTATCCAACCATGTATTTGAGCATGATTAGGGTGCTAGTACGTTATTTATTTTTGTAAGCATGATTTAATCTAGTATGTTATTTAGTTATTTATTTTTAAGCATGATTAATTATTTATTTTGCATTTGGAATTTGCATTATGTTTATGTTGTTATTTGTTTTCCGCATTATATAATTGAAGCATGTTCATGGGATTTCCGTGTGTTATTGTGTTTGTCGTGGTGATAACTTACTTTTCAAGCATGCAAACTTAGACATAGGATTAGTCTTTATGCACATGAACTAGATATAGGTTGTTCTTGATCATGTTGTATAGATTCGGTTAAGATATTGTACTAATCACATCATTACAAGTGGCATAAGTAAGGGACCATTCCGAACCCAACGGTTTGAGGTCTTCCCTTGCGAGGGGTGAGTGTGGCCTTAAATCACATTTTCCCAGTTCATACTGGGTGGCGACTCCATGTTATTTCTCCGGTTTAGTTCCCCGCAAGCTATTCCGTAGTCCCAATTAGGCCGCGAGCCTAGAACAGCATCGCTGATTTATGTGTCCTACAGCCCCCATTGTCGGTTGTAGTTATTGGGATGTGTCCCAGGGTCGATGGCCCCCTGCATCATCAGTTCCAGGTTTGGGATGCGTCCCAGGGTCATGACCCACATTGTCAGCGATATTGGGATGCGTCCCAAGGTCGAGTCCCCCATTGTTGGTTGCAGTTATTGGGATGCGTCCCAGGGTCAATGGCCCCCTGCATCATCAGTTCTAGTTTTGGGATGTGTCCCATGGTCGTGACCCACATTGTCAGCGTTATTGGGATGCGTCCTAGAGTCGAGGCCCCAATTTTCGGTTGCAGTTAATGGGATGCGTCCCAGGGTCGAGGCCCACTGCATCATCAACTCCGTTCGAAGCAGCAGGCAAGTCAGGTGGCAGCTGGCAAGCCAGGTAAGTAAAAATGCATTGCATAACTTTGATAGGATTGTCATTGTCACACACTACACAAGTCCCATCAAACTGGGGGCGACTGTCGGCACTGCATTTTTGCATGTAAGTCCTGATGATGAGTCTCATATGGAGACACTACCTTTTAAGTTGTGGAAGTCGCTGGAAACGAACGTCGGAAGGGAAAAGTCAGAAATCAATACTTTGTTTGATTTTATTCGTTTTCTTAGCCCCGTGTTCGCTTGTTAGATTTATGTTTTAAAACTTATCCTCGGCCCAAAAGCCCCGCAAACCACTTATCCTTAGCCCAAACCCTCACAAGTCACACACCAAGCCCCAATTCACACCACTCACGCCCATTACCAATGCAGCAGCCACTCACGCCATTAGCCTTCATCCATTAGCCCCCGAAGTTAGCCCCTGAACATGCCCAAACCAACCCCAAAGTCAACTTCTGAACACGCCCAAACCAGCCCCTGAAGCCAGCCCTTGAAAACTACCTCTGAAACACACGTCCAAATGCCCCTGAAAACTGCCTCTGATCCCAAGGAGTCCATTCACGCCCATCACCTTCCAAAATAAACAAAATCACACATTAAACACATGCTTTCCTAATTCAATTAAATTACCTTCCCTAATTAAAAAAGATCAAATTAAATAAAATTAAAGCACATCCCTAATCAAAAAGATTTTTCCTTAAAGTATACTAATTAGAAGATATCCCCATATTTACAAAATCCTTTCCCTATTCACACAAGGTAAACCCCAACCTTTGCATATAAAAAGAAGCGTAAACCAACCTTAGAACCCCTAGGTCATTCTCACGAAAACACAAAGAAAATAACCTAGCAACTCATGCCCAAAGCAAAAAGAAACAAAACAAATAATTCTCTCTTCTCCTCCTCTCTACCATCACCGAAACACTCTCCCAAAACAGCAAAGGAACATCACCAAAACACCCCCCCTAAACATTAAGCATCATCACCGAATACACCCCTGAAACTGCCCCTCCATTCACCGAAAATCACAACTCAAAATAGTCCATACAATCACTGAAAATCACCATTGAAACGGCATTGTAACATCACTGAAAATCACCCATAAAACTGCACTGTAACATCACCAAAAATCAACCCTGAAATTGCACTGCAGTCACCAAAAAATACAACCAGGAAACATCAGCAAAAACAGAGGAAACATCGACCCAAAACAGCGAAGCGACGAAGGAAAACAGAAAATCAGTGAACCAAAAGAGTTGCGGAGTGTTAGCCCTTCCGACGGCCGCGTAACGCACTTCCAAGAGGTGACATAAAAGGTTAGACCTGAGGGCACCCATTTTTTTTATTTATTTCCGCTTATTTCTTTTATTTTTGCCAATATTTCTTCGCATGGGTATTGTTGATTAATATATGTTATGGCTATTGGATGAATGAAATATGTGTCGTCTCTTGTGGTATATCGGATTGAAACCCAGACATAAATTCCGTAGCTGAATCCGAATGGACGGTAGTATGGTCTATACTTGGGAAACAATTCCACGTACTACTTGAGCAAACGGCATGTGTTTCGCTTTATTTAATCTTGTTCATCTACTATTCGCATTTTTATTCTGCCATTTACTTTCCGCATGTTACTTATTTATGCATTGTAATGTAATGCGCATGGGCAAATCAAGTTGGATTAAAGGTCCTCCGTTTTGAGGGATGAAAAGCCTAAGGGCTACCTTTGCCACAACGTTTTACCACGTTGGACGAAGTATGTTTGATTGAATGTGAGATATGTTTAATCGAGCATACGAAGTCCCATATTGCTGTGTTATTTTTTATGCATTGTAATGTAATGCGCATGGGCAAATCAAGTTGGATTAAATGTCCTCCATTTTGAGGGATGAAAAGCCTAAGGGCTACCTTTGCCACGACATTTTGCTGTGCCGGACGAAGCACACTCGATTGAATGGGAAATATGTTCATTCGGGCATACGAGGTCCTACATCGTGTATTTGTTTATCCATGTATTTGTTTGTGTCATTTCAGATGCCATTTTGGCAATCTCGTTCGAATGCATTTCCAAACGCTATACAAATGCGAACCTTCTATTTACCGTTCGAATGCATTTACGAACGCTACATGAACATATGCAATTTGCCTCATTCCGTTCGAACGTATTTACGAATGCTACTCTAACGCGCATGTATTCTGCTTTATCATGCATCAGGTCTTATTTTGTTCGAACGCATTTCCGAATGCTATACGCACACGAACCTTCTTTTTACCATTCGAACGTATTTTCAAACTCTACACGATCGCACATACATTGCACAGACTTCTTTTCATCACATTTCATGCATGTTTGCTTCTTTGATCATTTCTTTTGCACCATATGATTAATCATATCATTTCATTATTTACGCCTAGGAAATTATCATCTATTTATATTTTCACATTCATCTATTTAATGTGTTTATGAATTGTATGCTTGCCGTTATGTCGATTTACTTCTATGCATATGAATTTAGGTGTAGGTTGTATACGAACTCAGATATAGGTTTTATTTTCATGCACGTGAACTTAGGAGTATGATACTCTTGTGATTATATGTTGCGCAGACTTGGTTAGATTATTGCACAAATCCTTTCATTACAAGTGGCATAAGTAAGGGACTTTTCCGAACCCAACAGTTTGAGGTCTTCCCTTGCGAGGGGTGAGTGCGGCCTTAAATATTTTTCCCGTTTCACACAGAGTGGCGACTCCATTTTTAGTTCTCCGATTTAGTCCCCTGCGGGCTACTCCGTACTCCCAACCAGGTCGCGAGCCTGGAACAGCGTCGCCGATTTATGTGTTCCTACAATAACCACTTTATCTTTAATTAGATATTGGAAGAAATCACAACCCTGGATAGTTTCTTAATACTGAATTTCACTTAATTTACTTTCGCGCAATTTTATTTACTTATTTTTAAGTTTAAAGTCACCACCCAGTCAATCAATCTGTTAGATACTAGTAATCATTTGACCTCATAAAATTAATAGCATAGGTTTTAAGTCCTCGTGGGATCGATACTTTTTATACTACTTGAAAGATATGTGCGCTTGCGTTATAAGCGTGTGATTACGCAACGGTCAAGTTCTTGGCATTATTGCCGGGGACTTATTTATCTTTCACTATTTATTTTGGGGTTAGATGCCTTTACTTGTATTTAATTTTCTTTTTACTTATTATTTATGTTTTCTTGTGTTTCAGGTTCTCAAACACTACATGAGACGAACCAGAAGCTTTGAACTCTGACCACTTGACCTAGAAATTGAAAGAACCATCAGACAGTTGAGAAGGGAAAGGCGATAAGGCCAAGAAGTGATCGTTAATATGGAACCTGAACCTTTAGAAGTTGCACCACAAATTCCCATTTGAGACAGAACCATTCCGATGGTTGACAGCTTCATTTCCTGTATTGTACTTCCTCCTTTACTAAAAAATGCGTGTGACATCAAAACATGCATTCAGATGATTCAGCAGTCAGTTCAGTTTGGGGGGAATGCAACTGAAGATCCTAATGCCCACATCAATAACTTCATGGAAGTTTGCGGCACTTTTAATTACAACTGTGGAGCTAAAGAAGCAATGAGACTGCATGTTTTTCCAAATTCCTTGAAAGACAGAGCAAAAGCTTGGCTATATTCACTACTAGCAGGTTCCATCACAACTTGGAAAACTCTAGCCACCAAATTCCTTGCAAAGTATTTTCCACCAGCCAGAACAACAAAACTGAGGAATGACATCACATCCTTTATAAAACAAGACTCAAAACTCTCTACGAAGCTTGGGAAAGGTATAAAGATTTGCTCCGGAAATGTCCTCACCATGAGATTCAAAAATGGCTTCAATTCCAAACTTTCTATAATGGACTTTTCTGGACTGATGAGAACCACAATTGACGCTGTTACTGGAGGAGCTTTGATGGCAAAAGGAGAAGATCAAGCCTGTGACCTAATCGATGAAATGGCCAACAATAATTCCTTATGGCCAACAGAAAGGAGCATGATCTAAAGAATTCCTGGAATTTATGAAGTTGGAACCAATACAGTAGTCAACACCAAGCTGGATCAGATATGCAAATTCATGGAGACTCTCAGCACGCAAAGCAATATTGGATCCATAAGTTTACCATATTGAGGAGCATCAGAACCAAACCAACAAGAAGAAATGGTGAATTTTATCAATAATTTCAACAGACAGGGGAACAATCCATATTCCAACACCTATGACCTAAGGTGGAGGAATCATCCCAATTTTTCATGGAGCAACAACTCAGGGCAAAAGAATTATCCACCGCCTGGATTCCAACAATAAAACAGAAGCCAGAAGTTTGAAAAAGAACCAGAAATGAAAGAATGGATTGCAGAGATGTTCAAAAAGCAACAAGCAGTATATGATGGTATTTTTCAAAGTCAATATGCTTCTATTAAAGCACTGGAGAATCAAATTGGACAATTGGCCAATGCTCAGAGTTACAGACCGACAGGAAACCTTCCTAGCAACACAGAACCAAATCCAATGAACCGAGGGAATGAGCAATGTCAAGCCATTACTTTGAAAAGCGGTACTGAAATTAACAAAGATGTTGGAATCAAGGCAATCATAGAAGAAGTTCCAAAGGATGCAGTTCCACAAATGAAGGAAAAGGAAGCAAAGGAAAAAGAACCAGAAAAATTCACTATACCTCCACATTTTCCATAGCGTCTTCAGAAAAACAAACTGGACAAGCAGTTTGCTCGATTCCTGGAGGTGTTCAAAAAGTTACACATCAACATCCTATTTGTAGAAGCATTGTAAGAAATGCCCAGCTATGTCAAATTTATGAAAGACATTCTTTCATGAAAGCAGAGATTGGGAGATTACGAGACAGTAGCATTGACGGAAGAATACAGCGCCATCATTTAGAGGAAAATTCCCCCAAAAAATGAAGGATCCTGGCAGTTTTACTGTCTTATGCACCATTGAAGAACATTATATCAGTAAGGCTTTATGTGATTTAGGAGCAAGTGTTAATTTAATGTCTTTTTCTATTTACAGGAAACTGCAAATTGGAGAAGCAATGCCTACCTCAGTCTCTTTGTAACTTGTTGATCGAACACTCGCATTTCTGAGAGGTGTTGTTAAAGATGTGCTGGTCAAAGTTGACAAACTCATTCTCCCAGCAGATTTCATTATCCTTGACATGGAAGAAGACAAAGATGTACCTATCATCATGGAGTGACCATTTTTGGCTACAGGTCGAACTGTTATTGATATACAAAAATGAGAACTAACCATGAAAGTTCAGGACCAAGAAGATACCTTTAATGTTTTCAAAGCCATGAAATTCCCGAGCGATGAAAAGGAAGAGGAATGTTTTAGAATTGATATTGTTGACAGTATCATCCAGGATACTTATACAATTCCCACAGATAAACTTGAAGCTTGCATCACCAACATGACTGATAGTGAGCTAGATGCTGAAATTCTAGAATGTCTTGACAAACCTTTTCGCTTCAAATCGACACCACAGGTGGAAATTTTGGAACTACAGAAGAAATATCGAATCAAGCCCTCAATTGAATAACCTCCGCAGTTGGAGTTGAAGTTACTTCTGAGCCATCTCAGGTATGCATTTCTTGGAAACTCTTCTAAATTACCTGTAATTATTTCTTCTTCGCTAACATTGGAACATGAAGAAAAGTTACTGAGCGTGTTACGGGAACATAAGAAAGCCATTGGCTGGACTATAGCAGACATTCGAGGCATTAGTCCATCATTTTGCATGCACAAGATTCTGATGAATGATGAGCACAAACCCACAATAGAGCATCAATAGAGACTCAATCCAATCATGAAGGATGTCGTGAAGAATGAAATCATCAAATGGTTGGATGATGTCATCATTTACACATCTCAAATAGCACATGGGTGAGTCATATGCAGTGTGTGCCAAAGAAAGGAGGAATTACTATTGTCACCAATGAAAAGAATGAGCTGATTCCACCAAGAATGGTGACTGGATGAAGAGTATGCATGGACTACAGGAAACTAAATAAAGCAACGAGGAAATACCATTTTTCGTTGCCATTCATTGATCAGATGTTAGACAAACTAGCAAGACATGAGTATTATTTCTTTCTGGATGGATATTCAGGTTACAATCAGATTGTCATCGCCTTATAAGATAAGGAGAAAACCACCTATACATGTCTGTATGGTACTTTTACTTTTCGCATGATGCCATTTGGATTATGTAATGCTCATACCACATTTCAGCGTTGCATGATGGCTATCTTCTCAGACATGCTGCAGTAGAGTATGGAGGTTTTCATGGATGATTTCTCAATGTTTGGAGACTCTTTTGACCATTGCTTGCAAAATCTGGAACGGATGTTACAAAGGTGTGAAGATACCAACCTGGTACTCAATTGGGAGAAATGCCACTTCATGGTGCAGGAAGGTATCTTCCTTGGAAATCGGATCACACAAAAGGGAATCGAGGTAGACAAAGCAAAAATTGAAACAATTGAAAAACTACCTTCACCAACATCTGTTAAAGGGATTCAGAGTTTTCTCGGACATGCAGGTTTTTACAGGAGATTTATCAAAGACATTTCCAAGATTGCTAAACCTCTGTGCAATCTTCTGGAGAAGGATGTACCTTTTAACTTCACCAAAGAATGCCATAAAGCTTTTGAGATCTTAAAACATAAGCTGATTTATGCCCTCATCATTGTACCACCAGACTGGACCCTTCTATTTGAGGTGATGTGTGATGCTAGTGATTTTGCTGTAGGTGCAGTTTTGGGACAACGCAACGTAAAGATTTTCCACACCATTTACTACTCCAACAGAACTCTGAATGAAGCTCAACTCAACTACACAACCACTAAAAAGGAGTTTCTGACAGTTGTGTTCACTTTTGATAAATTCTGATCTTATCTGCTGGGTCCCAAAGTGGTGGTCTACACAGATCATTCAGCAATCAAATATCTGATCGTGAAGAAAGATGCAATACCCAGATTGATCCGTTGGATACTTCTTTTGCAAGAATTTGATGTAGAGATTCGAGACAGGAAATGGACATAAAACTAAGTAGATAATTTATTGAGACTAGAGAATGGTGATACAGCTGGCAAAGAACTGAAAATCAAAGAAACTTTTCCTGATGAATAGTTGTTTGCCATGAAACAGCAGGATGTCCCTTGGTATGCTGAGTATATCAACTACATAGTGTCAGGAAAATGGCCGTTGGAATGGACAACTCAACAACGGAATAAGTTCTTCAAATAAGTCAAGCACTATGTCTGGGATGAGCCATACCTGTTCAAACACTGTGCTGATAAATTACTGAGGCGTTGTGTTCCACAGAAGGAAGTCAACAGTGTTCTGCAGTATTTTCATTCATCACCGTATGGCGGACACTTCAACTGGAATAAAACTAGAGCCAAAGTCCTATAATCAGGTTTGTTCTGGCCCACTCTTTTTAAAGATGCTTATCTGTTTGCTCTTCAATGTGACAGGTGCCAGAGAATGGGAAATATCTCAAGGAGAAATGAAGGACTGTAGTAAAATATTCTGGAAGTGGAGATATTTGATGTATGGTTATTGATTTTATGGGACCCTTTGTTCCATCATTTAGAAACCTATACATACTGGTTGCTGTAGATTACGTCTCCAAATGGGTTGAAGCAATTACACTACCATCCAATGATTCAAAAGTGGTGATCAAATTCCTTAAAAAGAATATTTTCACTCACTTCGAAACACCTCGAGCTATTATCAGTGTTGGTGGCACACATTTCTGCAACAAATACTTTGATGCACTCCTATCCAAATACAAAATTAAGGTTGCCACTACTTACCATCCACACTCAAAGGGTCAAGTTGAAGTTTCAAACAGGGAGATCAAAAGAATCTTGGAGAGAACCGTTGGATCAATAAGGAGGGACTAGTCTACAAAACTGGATGACGCATTATGGGCCTACTAGATAGCTTACAAAACACTCATTGGTATATCCCAATATCGAATGGTGTTCGGGAAAGTGTGTCATCTGCTAGTTGTGCTTGAACATAAGGCGTATTGGGCACTGAAAAAGTTGAATCTTGATCCATAAGCTGCAGGAGAGAAAATACTCCATCAACTCAACGAATTGGAGGAATTTCGCCTACAGGCTTATGAGAATGCCAGATTATACAAAAAAAATACAAAAAAATAGTGCACAGACAACTGGAACCAAAGCAGCAGGTGTTGTTATACATTCAAGGTTGAAACTTTTCCCTGGAAAGTTGAAATCAAGGTGGTCAGGACCATTTGTGATCACTAAGGTTTTACCATATGGAGCTGTTGAGTTACTGGATCCCAACACCAACGAGACATTCAAAGCGAACATTCAGCATGTCAAGCACTACTGGGAGAATCATTTTAGCGAAAGAAAGAAAGTGTCACACTTTCATATCCAGCCTAATGTTCGGGCAGTCAAGTCTAGCTAACGATGTGAAACTTAGCGCTGCTGGGAGGCACCCCATGCAATTTGTGTATATATTGTGATTTCATGTATTTAATTTTGTGTGTTTAGTTTTTACAGGTTAAGTCATTTCAGGATGGAAGAAGTTCTCGCAAATCTTCCCAAGCAATTCTCTTCTCTCCCTTAAAAAACTCTGATGAAAGTTTACAAAGCTCGTTTGGAACGGATGAGACTATTGATGATCAAAGGTATTCCTAGTGATATTCGTTGGATTATTGAAGCACGGGTCCGATTGGCAGGTGAGTTCTCTGATTCATTTATTTCACATCTGCCTGGTTTAGGAAGATGTACCTATGCTAAAAAAAGAATAGCCAAAAGAATGGGTGTATGTTATAAATGTGTTCGCATGTTTTGTGATACTCGTTTCCGTTCTTTAGGAATGGTGTCTGATAACCGTGAAGATAAGATTAATTTCATTAGGGATGGCTTGAGTTAGGAGTCTTTGGATGAGATATCTAAGACTCTTGAGACGCATCCCAGTGGATATGTGTATCATGAAATTCTCATGTTATATACACAATTCCAAAAAGAAAGACAACAGTTAAGTCTCGGGAATCTGACTCAAAAAGACCCTAATTGCCAATTTATAAGAAAATTAGACGTGAAGCTTGTCCCTTACGCATAAACGTCATTCAAGTCGCTACTTTTCTTGTAAATATTATATCTCTTTGTCTTTTCCTAATAATTGTGATTTGTTTTGTTATTTTCTTTTATTTTCTCCAATAGGATCCAAACCTTTTTTACTACCACGATTTATTTTACTGTTTTACTAATAATTTTCATTTGGCATGTACTAGTGCTATTATTTTTACTCACCCCTTTTTCAGGTCTTATAAATTCAACTCATCATTGCACTTTGGAAGACATCTAGATAAAAATGGAAGCCACTTCAAGAAGATGAGTTGAAAATATTTGTGTGTTTTATGGTACTAGTGTTGGTACTAAGCCATAATACGTAGCAGCAGCACAAGAATTGGGTCGAGTCTTAGCTGAAAGGAATATGCACTTAGTATATGACGGTGGCAATCTTGGATTAATGGGCATCGTTTCAAAGGCCGTACAGGATGGAGACAGTCAAGTTTTGGGAATCATCCCAAAATCCTGGCGGGAGCGAATCTGATAGGACCATCAAACGGAGAAGAACTAATTGTGCCAGGTATGTCTGAACGACCGGTAGAAATGATTAACCGTACTGATGTTTTTATTGCTTTGCTAGGTGGCTTGGTTACATTGGAGGAAATTTTTACATTGTTATCTTAGGAGAACCTGAACATACACTAGAAACCACTTGGATTGTTTAACGTTGAAGGATTTTATGATTTTCTTTATGTGTTTCTTGATGATGCCCAGAGAAATGGGTTCTTGTCAAAACCTTTAAAAAAAACTCCTCTTCACTGTCAGAACTGCCCATGATTTAATTGACCAAATCTTAGCTTATGAACCACAAATTGACCCTATCATTTCCAAGATAAAATGGTCTGATGATGATCCTAGTAAGAAGCGTCGGATAAATCTGGATCTTAACCTTTAATTTTCATTTAGATGTAGAATTTCAGCTAACCAGGTACTATCTTCTAAACTCAGTTTCTACTTTTTAAGACATTGGGGACAATTTCTCATTTAGTTTTGGGGGAGGGGATTAGTTGACTAGTATCTTGTTTTTATTTTGTATGTTGTTTTATTTTTAGTCCAAAATTTTTCGAAAAAAAAAATTGAAAATTTTTACAGAAATCAAAAAAATATTGTGTTTTTGTGTTTTTAATTTGATTAATCGGGTGAAACTGGTGTGAGATAGCCGTGTAAGGAGTTTCCACTCCTGAGACGTATCTCAACCTATTTCGGAACAAGTTAATTTTGTTTATTTCCTTTTAAATTATTTAATTTGTGAATTCTCCATAAAACTAACTAAAATGGATCTTCATATGCTAAGTTGACAGGTATTATCAACATACATGGTAACATACGGACATGAGTTATTGAAAAGTTTGTAATATTCTGTGTTCTAGTTTAATTGGAAGAATCATCTAAAAAACGATGGGATAAAAAAAACCACATGAGATCCGAGTTATTAAGTATGTAGGGGTGTCTTAACACCTAGTGCCCTAAAGCCAACTGGTTTGGGAGTCACTGGCCCAAAGCTCGCTACATAGATGGAAGATATTATATATAAATAAAAAAAAATCAATCAAAAACAAAAACAAAAAACAGAAAAATCAGAAAAATTATTCCATTACTACAAAAAGGTGAGAATTTTGATAAAACTTTAAGACAAAAATATTACTCTCTTCTCAACTGCACTTGTGACTATTGTGGAAAAAATGAGTTGATTAATATTTTGTTGGCTCTGTATATAGAAAATGGTAAATACAATCGGAGAATTTACTTATTCAGTAATTTAGAAAGAAATAAAACAATTATTGACTTGGAGTAGAAGTTTCACATGTTTAGTCACTAACTTCTTTATTCTCTTTTCTCTTGTCTTTTTGTTTTTGTGTGCATTAGTTTTACTATCTTTTTACTTTTGTAAAACATTTGTGGGTATCGTTGCTGTAAGCCCACACGAGACTACAACTTGTCCACTAGGGACACCTATGGGTTTAAAGGCTTGTTGCATATGCTAAAGGCAACTGTGATCCCTACGAAAGTGGCTTAGCTTAATTTTTTATGTTATTTTATTTTATTTTTTGCTCGAGGACTAGCAAAATGTTAGGCTTGGGGGTGTGATGAGTGGTAAACATATCACTATTTCCCACTCATTGACCTAATATTTTGTATAGTTTCTTGAGTTTTGTGAATATTTTGATGTGTTTTGTGTTATTTTGTAGATAAATAAAGTTTCAGGACACTTTGGAGGTGATTCGAGACTAAAACAGTGAAAAACATATAAAAGGGCCAAATGGTCATTTTACACGTCGCGACGCCTAACGCGTGCCGGCCTTGTGCTATCGTGCACCATGCCACGTGTCACAATCAGAGAATTTTGCAAACATGCGGATTTACTAACATGCGCCTGCACGTGTCAACATCTCAACCATTATGCTAACGTGCGTCATGCCACATGTCACCATCACATGTTACCGACAATCACCATCGCCACGTGTCGTCCATGTGTCAGCCACGTAGGAGTCCACATCAGCCACATGTCAAATCAGTGTGCCACGTCATCACCACATCATCATCAGCCAATCATCGCGTGACATGTGTCATAATTCTACGGTGCCGAAAATCCACATCGCCATGTGTCGCCATGTCTTTGACACGTCATTGCCACATCATTGCCACATCATCGCCACATCAGCATAATCATTCAACTCCCAGCCGCCATGACACGTGTCCGCTGATCTGGACACGTGCGCGACACACAGGGCCTATCGACGCCTATAAATTCAGCTCGAAATTTTAGTTTCAGATGTACCTTCCTCTCTGTAAAATCTCTAAGCAAATAATGTGTTTGTATATAGTTTGTTTTAATTTCAGTTTTGTAATTAATTTTAGTTACTTTCTGTAATAGTGATTTACTTTCTTTACTTTTTCAGTTGTTATTATTCAGCAATGAGAAGGTAACTTCCCCCTGCTAGGGTGAAAGTTAAAACTTTTATTATTGCTATTTAAATTAATCTACCTTAATTATAATATAATAACAACTTAAAATTTGACTTAATAAGGATACCGCTATATTGGCCGGTTGGTGATTGATATTAAATTGGTTTTAACCTAACTAAACAAGGATACCACTATATTGGTCGGTTGGTAAATAAATATTAATTTCACTTAATCAGGTTACTGCCTATATGGCTGGTTGCTAATATCACACAAGTTAATATATTATATTAAAGGAGATATCTAATGTAGTAGTAATAAAGGTGGATCCTCTAGCCCTACCATTTTCTTTTATTGTAATTTTCTTTATTTACTTTATAGCCTTTTATTTTATGTCTTTTATTTTATTTAAGTTTTTACAAGTTCTAAATATGTGTCATAGCTAAGCCCATTATCTAGGGTTGTGATAAATTCCAATAACACCGGTTTATACAAGGTTATTTTATAGTTTGGGTAATTTAAAGGTTTACTTATTAAGTCTTAAGCTTAATGCGTCTTGTTAACTGGCCACTAATAAGATTGATCTGGTAACTCTAAAATAAACTTGACAAAGGAATTTTAGGTTTCAGCCTTAGACTTAATAGCTCATGATCTTCCTTGAGGATAGATAACCCTTTAATAGATTTCCTTATAGGATAGACATATACATGTCGGGTGGGGGTAACAATAATTGGAACTTAATCTTAATGAATCCAGGTAATTTGGTTGGCATAGACATATGGTTCAATTAGGTTATACTGGGCGTTTGCATCTGACCAGCGACAGAGGATTTTGTATAATTTCGTGTTTCAGGTTAGTAAACCAATATATTACTGATGAGTGGTAAATCTATCAATATTTCCCACTCATTTAACCTAATATTTTTTATAGTTTCTTGAGTTTTGTGAATATTTTGATGTGTTTTGTGTTATTTTGTAGATAAATAAAGTTTCAGGAAATTCTGGAGGTGATTTGGGCCAAAACAGTGAAAATTGGGAAATAGGGCATTTTGGTAATTTGTCCGCGTCGCGACGCCTAAAGTGCGCCGGACATGCTAACGTGCGCCGAAGGACACATGTCAGAATCTGAGAAATTGGACTTGCTAAAGTGCGCCGGACATGCTAACTTGCGCCTCGCCACGTGTCATCATCACAGAAGATATGCTATAATGCGCCGTGTGCCACATGTCAAATCTCATTGGACCAAAGCAAGCGCGTGCCACGTGTCGAGTTTTCATTGGAAAGAATCACCGGTGAATCACATGCTGCCACGTGTTACTCTCATTGGACCAATCCTAAACGCGTGCCACGTGTCAGATGTTCATTAGACCGAAAGCTCAGCCAATCACCGTCTGCCACGTGCCGTCTTCTCATTGCACCACCTTTACCGCGTGACACGTGTCATCACCAGATTCTACCGACAATGCGAGTGGTCAAAAGCCGAGTTGACTGAAAACGCGTACTGGCGTCGCGACGCTGGAAGCAAAAATTGTCTATAAATTGAGCTCGAGATTTCAGTTTTAGTTGCACCATTCTCTCTCTTTCTTTGATGTAAATAGGGAGTTTCTCTCTCTAATTTCTTTTAATTTAAGTTTTGTAATTAATTTTTAATTACATTCTGTATAGTAATTACTTTTTTTGTAATAGTAATAGTATTTATCTTGTTTTTACTTTTGTTTCAGTTTTACTATTCAACCATGATGAGGTAACTTCTCATTGCTAAGTTGAAAGGTAATTCATTTACTGTTACTATTTAGATTAATCTCTCTTAAATATAATATATTTACTATTTAAAATTTGACTTAATAAGGATACCCCGCCATATTGGTCGGTTGGCTATTAAATTTAAATTGGTTTAAACCTGACTAATCAAGGATCTCGCCTATATGGCTGGTTGATAATTAAATTTTCTTACCGCCTATATGGTAGGTTCATGGACAAATCATACCGCCTTTATGGCTGGTCGGACTTAATTTGAATTAATCAGGTTACCGCCTATATGGCTGGTTGGTAATATTATCACAAGTTTATATATTATTTTATGGGAGATATCTAAAATAGTAAATAGTAAAAGTAATTCATTTTACCTTAGCATTTTATTTTATTGTTATTTACTTTTCAGTATTTACTTTACCGCATTACTATTTTGCATTTTTACTTTATGGCTTTTACTTTTAAGTTTTTACTAGCCCTAGCCATGTGTCATAACTAAGTTAGTTATCTAGGGTTGTGATGAATTTCAATATCACCACCGGTTTATAAGGGTTAGATTATAGTTTGGGTAATATAAAGATTTATTTATTGAGTCTTAATCTTAATGCTTTTTATTAACTGGCCATTAATAAAATTGATTAGGTAAACTTAAAATGAACTAGACATAGTGATTTTAAGTTTGAGACCTTAGACTCAATAGCCACGATCTTCCTTGAGGATAGATAACCTTTTAATAGATTTCCTTACAGGATAGACATATACCTGTCGGGTGGGAGTAGCCATAATTGGAACTTAAACTTAATGAATCCAGATAATTGGTTGACATAGACATATGGTTCAATTGGGTTAAACTGTGTATTTGTGTCTGACCATCGACAGAGGCTTTCACATAATTTAGTGTTCCAGGTTAATAAATCAATATATTACCCAGCTATAGGATAACCACTTCATCTTTAAATAATATTGAAAAGATTCACAACCCTAGATAGTTTTTAATATTGAATTTTCTTAAAACTTACTTTCGAGCAATTTATTTACTTGTCTTTAAATTTAGAATCGTCGTCATTTCAAATCAATCAAACAACCTGTTAGATACTAGTAATCATTTGACCTCATAAAATTAATAGCTTAGGTATTAGGTCCTCGTGGGATCGATATTTTTTATACTACTTGAACGATACGTACGCTTGCGTTATACGTGTGTGTTTACGCCGGTCATGTTTTTGGCGCCGTTGCCGGGGACTTATTTATCTTTCACTATTAGTTTTAAGGTTAGATATCGTTACTTGTATCTAATTTTCTTTTTACTTGTTGTTTTTATTTTCTTGTGTTTCAGGTTCTCAGAAACTTCATGAGACGAACCAGAAGCTTTGAACTTCGACCGCTTGACCCGGAAATTGAAAGAACCATCTGACAGTTGAGAAGGGAACGACGAGAAGGCCAAGAAGCTTTAGTCAACATGGAACATGAACCTTTGAATGTTGCACCACCAATTCCCATTCGAGACAGAACCATTCCGGTGGTTGATAGACTCATTTCTTGTATTGTACTTCCTCCCTTACCAGCAAATGCGGGTGACATCAAAACATGCATTCAGATGATTCAGCAGTCAGTTCAGTTTGGAGGAAATGCAATTGAAGACCCTAATACCCACATCAGCAACTTCCTGAAAGTTTGCGGCACTTTCAATTACAACCGAGAAGCTGAAGAAGCAATGAGACTGTGTGTTTTCCCATACTCCTTGAAGGACGGAGCTAAAGCTTGGCTACATTCACTACCAGCAGGTTCCATCACAACTTGGAACATTTTAGCCACCAAATTTCTTGCAAAGTACTTTCCACCAGTCAGAACTGGAAAACTGAGAAATGACATCATATCCTTTGTACAACAAGACTCGGAAAACTCTACGAAGCTTGGAAAGGTACAAAGATTTGCTCCGGAAATGTCCTCACCATGAGATTCCAAAATGGCTTCAAGTCCAAACTTTCTATAATGGACTTTCTGGAATAATGAGAACCACCATCGAATCGAGCTGCTGCTGTGGAGGAGCCCTGATGGCAAAGGAGGAGAAGATCAAGCCTGGGACCTAATTGAAGAAATGGCCAACAACAATTCTTTGTGGCCAACAGAAAGGAGCATGATCCAAAGAATTGCAGGAATTTATGAAAGTGGAGTCAATACAGCAGTCAATACCAAGCTGGATCAGATATGCAAATTCATGGAGACTTTTACCACTGGATCCACAAGTTCACCATAGGACGAGCACCGGAACCAAACCAACTTGAAGAGACGGTGAATTATGTCAATAATTTCAACAGACAGGGGAACATCCATATTCCAACACCTACAACCCAGGGTGGAGGAATCATCCTAATTTTTCATGGAGTACACAATTCAGGCAAAAAGAATAATCCACCACCTGGATTCCAAACAGAACTAACCCACCTGGATTTCGTACGCACAAAACAAAGGCCAGGAGCAGACAAATGAACCAGGAATAGCAGAAGTGCTGGCTCAGTTAAAAAAGTACGATGCTATGATTCAGAGCCAATCAGCTTCTATTAAAGTGATGGAGAATCAAATTGGACAACTGGCCAATGCTCAGAGTTACAGACCACCATGAAATCTTCCCAGCAACACATAACCAAATCCAAGGAACCGAGGAAAGGAACAAATTCAAGCCCATTACTTTGAAAAGCGGTACTGATATCAACAAAGATGTAGGGATCAAGGCAACAATTGAGGAAATTCCAAAAGATGCAGTTCCACAGATGGAGAAAAAGAAGAGCAAAGGAAAAAGAAAAAGATTAGATCATTCCACCTCCACATTTTCCTCAGCGACTTCAGAAAAAAACAACTGGACAAGCAGTTTGCTCGTTTCTTGGAGGTATTCAAAAAGCTGCATATCAACATTCCATTTGCTTTGGAAGAAATGCCCAGCTATGTCAAATTCATGAAAGATATTCTTTCACGAAAATGAAGATTGGGAGACTACGAAACAGTAGCATTAACGGAGAATGCAGCGCCCATTATTCAGAGAGAAAACTCCCCTGAAGTTGAAGAAATCCTGGCAGTTTCACAGTTCCATGCACCATTGGAGAACATTACATCGGTAAGGCTTATGTGATTTGGAGCCAGTGTTAACTTGATGCCTTTTTCTATTTACAGGAAACTGCAGATTGGGAAGAAGCAATGTCTACCTCAGTTCATTCAATTTGATGCATTGACTCGCACTTGCGCAGACCGACACTTGCATTTCAAGAGGTGTTGTTGAAGATGTGCTGGTGAAAGTAGAACAACTAATTCTCCCAGCAGATTTCATCATCCTTGACATGGAAGAAGAACAAAGAAATACCTATCATTCTTGGGAGACCATTCCTGGCTACATGTAAAACTGTGATTGATGTGCAAAAAGGAGAACTAACCATGAAAGTGCAGGACCAAGAAGTGACCTCTAATGTTTTCAAAGCCATGAAATTCCCGAGTGATGAAAAGGAAGAAGAATGCTTCAGAGTTGATGTTGTTGAAAGTATCGTTCAAAATACTGAGCCAAATCCCACAGATACACTTGAAGCTTGCATCACCAACATGACTAACAGTGAGCTAGATGCTGAAATCCTGGAATGTATCAACTACCTTGACAAACCATTCTGATTCAAAGCGACACCACCAGTTGAAAGCTTGGAACTGCCCAAGAAAGATCAAATCAAGCCTTCGATTGAAGAACCACCACAACTGGAGCTGAAGTTACTTCCGAGCCATCTCAGGTATGCATTTCTTGGAAACACTTCTGAATTACCTGTTATTATTTCTTCTTCACTAACATTGGAGCAGGAAGAAAAACTACTGAGAGTATTACGAGAACACAAAAGAGCCATTGGCTGGACTATAGTAGACATTCGAGGCATTAGTCCATCATTTTGCATGCACAAGATTCTGATGAACGATGAATACAAACCCACAGTGGAGCATCAAAGGAGACTTAATCCAATCATTAAGGAAGTCGTAAAGAAAGAAATAATCAAATGGTTGGATGCTGGCATCATTTACCCAATTTCATATAGTAGTTGGTGTGAGTCCTATGCAGTGTGTACCAAAGAAGGAGGAACTACTGTGGTTACCAATGAAAAGAATGAGCTAATTCCAACAAGAACGGTGACTGGATGGAGAGTATGCATGGATTACAGGAAGCTGAACAAAGCCACGAGAAAGACCATTTCCGCTACCATTTATTGACCAGATGTTAGACAGACTGGCAGGACATGAATTCTATTGCTTTCTTGACGGATATTCAGGATACAATCAGATTGCCATCGCCCCAGAAGATCAGGAGAAAACCACCTTTACATGTCCTTATGGTACTTTTGCTTTCCGCAGGATGCCATTTGGATTATGTAATGCCCCCGCCACTTTTCAGCGTTGCATGATGGCCATATTCTCAGACATGCTGGAGCAGAGTATGGAAGGTTTTCATGGATGAATTTTCTGTATTTGGAGATTCTTTTGATCATTGTTTGCAAAATTTGGAACATGTGTTACAAGGTGCGAAGATACGAACTTGGAGCTCAATTGGGAGAAATGTCATTTCATGGTACAGGAAGGCATTGTTCTTGGACACCGGATCTCACAAAGGGGATTGAGGTAGATTGAGGTAGACAAAGCAAAGATAGAGACAATTGAAAAACTACCTCCACCAACATCTGTCAAATGGATTCAGAGCTTTCTGACATGCAGGTTTTTACAGGAGATTTATCAAAGATTTTTCCAAGATTGCAAAACCTCTTTGCAATTTTCTGGAGAAGGATGTGCCTTTCAACTTCACCAAAGAATGCCAGGAAGCTTTTGAGATCTTAAAACAGAAGTTGATTTCTGCCCCCATCATTGTAGCACCAGACTGGACCCTTCCATTGAAGTGATTGTGCGATGCTAGTGATTTTGCTGTAGGTGCAGTTTTGGGACAACGCAAAGTAAAGATTTTCCACACCATTTATACTCCAGCAGAACTCTGAATGAAGCTCAACTCAACTACACAACCACTGAAACAGAGTTGCTCGCAGTTGTGTACGCTTTTGAAAAATTCTGCTCCTATCTACTGGGGTCCCCAAGTGGTGGTCTACACAGATCATTCAAAAATCAAATATCTGATCACAAAGAAAGATGCCAAACCCTGATTGATCCGTTGGGTACTTCTTCTGCAAGAATTCGACGTGGTGAGATCAGAGACAGGAAATGAACAGAGAATCAGGTAGCAGATCATCTATCGAGGCTCGAGAATGGAGAAACAACTGACAAGATCTGTCATCAATCAAAGAACTTTTCCAGATGAACAGTTGTTTGCCATGAAACAACAGGAAGTCCTTTGGTATGCTGACTATGTCAACTACATTGTGTCAGGAAAATGGCCGTGCGAATGGACAACTCAGCAACGGAAAAAATTCTTCAAAGAAGTCAAGCACTATGTCTGGGATGAAACGTAACCTGTTCAAACCTGCTGTTGATACAATTGATGTGCTGATCATTATTGAGACGATTGTTCCACATGAGGAAATCAACAGATGTTTGCAGCACTGTCATTCATCACCATATGGCGGACACTTCAGTGGAAATAAAACTGCAGCAAAAGTTCTTCAATCAGGTTTGTTCTGGCCCACTCTTTTTAAAGATGTTTATCTTTTGGTTTTCAATGTGACAGGTGCCAGAGAACATGGGATATTTCGAGGAGAAATGAAGGACCATTGCAAAACATTCTAGAAGTGGAAATATTCGATATGTGGGGTATTGATTTCATGGGACCCTTTGTTCCATCATTCGGAAACCTGTACATCCTGTTTGATGTAGACTACGTCTCCAAATGGGTCGAAGCAATTGCACTGCCATCTAATGATTCAAAAGTGGTGATCAAATTCATTAAAAAGAACATTTTCACTGGATTCGAAACACCTCGTCCAATCAACAGCGATGGTGGCTCACATTTCTGCAACAGATATTTCGATGCACTTCTATCCAAATACGGAGTTACTCACAAGGTTGCCACAGCTTACCATCCACAGTCAAATGGACAGGTTGAGGTTTCAAACAGGGAAATCAGAAGAATCCTAGAAAGAACCGTTGGATCAACAAGGAGGGACTGGTCAACAAAACTAGATGATGCATTATGGGCCTACAGGACAGCTTACAAGACACCCATTGGTATGTCTCCATATCGATTGGTTTGAAGTTGTGGGAAAGCGTGCCATCTGCCAGTTGAGCTTGAGCACAAGGCGTACTGGGCACTGAAGAAGTTGAATTTTGATTCACAAGCTGCGGAGGAAAGAAAAGACTTCACCAACTCAACGAATTGGAGGAATTTCGCCTACAGGCTTATGAGAATGCCAAATTGTACAAGGAAAAGACCAAGAAATGGCATGACCGAAAAATAGTTCACAGAAAGTTGGAACCAAGGCAGCAGGTGCTGTTGTACAACTCGAGGTTGAAACTTTTTCCTGGAAAGTTGAAATCTAGGTGGTCAGGACCATTTGTGATCACTCAGGTTTTACCTTATGGAGCTGTTGAGTTACTGGATCCCAATACCAACAACACATTCAAGGTTAACAGTCATCAGCGTGTCAAACACTACTGGGGAGAATCATTTGAGTGACAAAAAGAAAGTGTCACACTTTCAGATCCAGCTTAACGTTCGAGAAGTCAAGTCTAGCTGACGACTCTAAACTTAGCGCTCGCAGGGAGGCAACCCATGCAATTTGTGTATATATTGTGATTTGGTGTGATTTAATTTTGTGTGTTTAGTTTTTGCAGATTAAGTCATTTCAAGATGGAAGAAGCTCTCGCAAATCTTCACAAGCAATTTCCTTCTCTCCCTCAAAAATCTCTGATGAAAGTCTACAAAATCACTTGGAACGGATGAGGTTACTAACAATTCACGGTGTTCCTAATGATATTCGTTGGGTAATTGAAGCACGGGTCCGATTGGCAGGTGAGTCTTCTGACTTTTTTATTTCACATCTGCCTGGTTTTGGAAGAAGCACCTATGCAAAGAAACGTAGAGCTAAGCAAATGGGTGTTTGTTACAAATGTGCACGATGGAATTGCAATACTCGTTGTCGTTCTTTAGGAATGGTGTCTGATAATCGCGAAGACAAAATTAATTCATTAGGGATGGCTTGAGTAAGGAGTCTTTAGAAGATATATCTTCAACTCTTGAGACGCATTCCATTGGATATGTTCACATAGCCTTTCGCAAATTACATACATAATTTCAAAAAGAAAGACAACAGTTAAGTCTCAGGAATCTAACTCAAAAAGACCATGTTTGCCAATTTATAAGAAAATTGGATGGGAAGCTTGTCCCTGACACATAGACGTCAACCAAGCCGCTACTTTTCTTGTAAATATTATATCTCTTTGTCTTTTCCTAATAATTGTAATTTGTGTTGTTGTTTTCTTTTCTCCAACAGGATCCATACTTTTTGACTATCACGATTTGTTTAATTAATAATTTTCATTTGGCAGGGAGTACTAATGCTATTATTTCTCACCCTTTTTCAGGTACTATAAATTCAACCCGTCATTGCACTTTTGAAGGCATCCAGAGTAGAGACTGAAATACATAAAAAAAAATGGAAGCCACTTCAAGAAGACGAGTTGAAAACATCTGTGTGTTTTGCGGTAGTAGTGTTGGTACTAAGCCACAATACATAGAAGCAGCACATGAATTCGGTCGAGGTCTTAGTTTTAGCTGCAAGGAATATGCACTTAATATATGGCAGAGGAAACCTTGGACTTATGGGGATCGTTTCAAAGGCCGTACAGGAAGGAGGCAGTCACATTTTGGGAATCATCCCAAAACCTTGGCAGAGGCAAATCTTATTGAACCATCAAACAGAGAGGAACTGATCGTGTCAGGTATGTCTGAACGTTTGGTAGAAATGATTAACCGTGCTGATGCTTTTATTGCTTTGCCAGGTGGCTTGGGTACATTGGAGGAAATATTTATAGTATTATCTTAGGTGAACCTGAACATACACCAGAAACCAATTGGATTGCTCAACGTTGATGGATTTTATGATTTTCTTTGTGTGTTTCTTGATGATGCTCGGAGAAATGGGGGTTCGTGTCCAAACCTTTGAAAGAACTCCTCTTTTCAGCTAACCAGGTATTATTTTCTAAACTCTTCTTCTACTTTTTAAGACATTGGGGACAATGTCTCATTTAGGTTTGGGGGAGGGAATTAGTTGATCAGTACCTTGTTTTTAGTTTGTGTGTTGTTTTTATTTTTAGTCCAAAATTTTTCGAAAAATACAAAAAAAAATTGAAAAATCTTCAAAAATTACAAAAATATTTTGCGTTTTTGTGTTTTGACTAAAAATGTGAAATTGGTGAGATATAGCTGAGTAAGGAGTTCCCACTCCTGATACGTATCTCAAACCATTTATTTCGGAACAAGTTAATTTTTGTTTATTTCATTTTTGAATTATTTAATTTGTGAATTCTCCTTAACACTGACTAAAATGGACCTTCATATGCTCAGTTGGCAGGTATTATCAACATGCATAGTAACATACGGACATGAGCTGTAATTGAAAAGTTTGTAATATTCAGTGCTCTAGTTTAATTGGAGGAAGCATCTCAAAAAGTGATGGAGTAAAAAAAAAAAAAAAAAAAAAAAAAAAAAAAAAAAAAAAAAACCTCTGAGATCTGAGTTATTAAGTCTGTAAGGGTGTTTTAACACCTAGTGCCCTAAAGCCAACTGGTTTGGGAGTCACTGGCCCAAAGCTCGTTACATGGATCGAAGATGCTGCAAAAATATATATATCTGAAGTCTGAGTAATTAAGTCCGTAGGGGTGTCTTAACACCTGGTGCCCTAAAGCCAACTGGTTTGGGAGTCACCGACCCAACACTCGCTACATAGACGGAAGCTATTGTATATAAATAAAAAAAATAGTGAAAAATCAAAGAAAAAATCAGAAAAATTATTCCATTGCTACAAAAAGGTGTGAAATCTGATAGAACTTTAGAACAAAAATATTACTCTCTTATCAACTGCACTTATGACTGTTGTGGGCAAAAATGAGTTGATTAATATTTTGTTGGCTTGTGTATATGGAGAATGGTAAATATAATCGGAGAATTTACTTATTCGGTAATTTAGAAAGAAACAAAACAACTAATAACTTGGAGTAGAAGTTTCACCTGATTCGTCACTAACTTCTTTATTCTCTTTTCGCTTGTCTTTTTGCTTTTGTGTGCATTAGTTTTACTACCCTTTTACTTTTGTAAAATATTTGTGGGTACCATTGCTGTAAACCCTCACGAGACTACAACTCGTCCACTAGGGACACCTAAGGGTTTAAAGGCTTGTTGCATACGCTAAATGCAACCGTGATCCCTACGAAAGTGGCTTAGTTAAATTTTACTATGTTATTTTATTTTGTGTTTTGCTCGAGGACTAGCAAAATGTTAGGTTTGGGGGTGTGATGAGTGGTAAATCTATCAATATTTCCCACTCATTTAACCTAATATTTTGTATATTTTCTTGAGTTTTGTGAATATTTTGATGTGTTTTGTGTTATTTTGTAGATAAATAAAGTTTTAGGACATTCTGGAGGTGTTTGGGCCAAAACAGTGAAAATTGGGAACCGGGGCATTTTGGTAATTTGTCCGCGTCACGACGCCAGGACCCTACGCGTCGTGACGCCTAAAGTGCGCCGGACATGCTAACGTGCGCCGAGGGACACGTGTCAGAATATGAGAAATTGGACTTGCTAAAGTGCGCCGGACATGCTAACGTGCGCCTCGCCACGTGTCATCATCACAAAAGATCTGCTAAAATGCGCCGTGTGCCACATGTCGAAATCTCATTGGACCAAAGCAAGCGCGTGCCATATGTCGAGTTTTCATTGGAAAGAATCACCGGTGAATCACATGCTGCCACGTGTTAATCTCTCATTGGACCAATCCTAAACGCGTGCCACGTGTCAGATGTTCATTAGACCGAAAGCTCAGCCAATCACTGTCTGCCACGTGTCCTCTTCTCATTGCACCACCTTTACCGCGTGACACGTGTCATCACCAGATTCTGCCGACAATGCTCGTGGTAAAAAGCCGCGTTGACTGAAAACGCGTGCAGGCGTCGCGACGCTGGAAGCAAAAATTGTCTATAAATTGAGCTCGAGATTTCAGTTTTAGTTGCACCATTCTCTCTCATTTCTCTGATGTAAATAGGGAGTTTCTCTCTCTAATTTCTTTAATTTAAGTTTTGTAATTAATTTTTAATTACATTCTGTAATAGTAATTACTTTTTGTAATAGTAATAGTAATTTATCTTGTTTTTACTGTTTCAGTTTTACTATTCAACCATGATGAGGTAACTTCTCCTTGCTAAGGTGAAAGGTAATTATTTTACTGTTACTATTTAGATTAATCTCCCTTAAATATAATATATTTACTATTTAAAATTTGACTTAATAAGGATACCGCCATATTGGTCTGTTGGCTATTAAATTTAAATTGGTTTAAACCTGACTAATCAAGGATCCCGCCTATATGGCTGGTTGATAATTAAATTTTCTTACCGCCTATATGGCAGGTTCATGGACAAATCATACCGCCTTTATGGCTGGTCGGACTTAATTTGAATTAATCAGGTTACCGCCTATATGGCTGGTTGGTAATATTATCACAAGTTTATATATTATTTTATGGGAGATATCTAAAATAGTAAATAGTAAAAGTAATCCATTTTACCTTAGCATTTTATTTTATTGTTATTTACTTTTCAGTATTTACTTTACCGCATTTACTATTTCGCATTTTTACTTTATGGCTTTTACTTTTAAGTTTTTACTAGCCCTAGCCATTGTGTCATAACTAAGTTAGTTATTTAGGGTTGTGATGAATTTCAATATCACCGGTTTATAAGGGTTAGATTATAGTTTGGGTAATATAAAGATTTATTCATTGAGTCTTAATCTTAATGCTTTTTATTAACTGGTCATTAATAAAATTGATTAGGTAAACTTAAAATGAACTAGACATAGGGATTTTAAGTTTGAGACCTTAGACTCAATAGCCCACGATCTTCCTTGAGGATAGATAACCCTTTAATAGATTTCCTTATAGGATAGACATATACTGTCGGGCGGGGGTAGCCATAATTGGAACTTAAACTTAATGAATCCAGATAATTTGGTTGACATAGACATATGGTTCAATTGGGTTAAACTGGGTATTTGTGTCTAACCATCGACAGAGGCTTTCACATAATTTAGTGTTCTAGGTTAATAAATCAATATATTACCCAGGTATAGGATAACCACTTCATCTTTAAATAATATTGAAAAGATTCACAACCCTAGATAGTTTTTAATATTGAATTTTCTTAAAACTTACTTTCGAACAATTTTATTTACTTGTCTTTAAATTTAGAATCGTCGTCATTTCAAATCAATCAAACAACCTGTTAGATACTAGTAATCATTTGACCTCATAAAATTAATAGCTTAGGTATTAAGTCCTCGTGGGATCGATATTTTTTAAACTACTTGAACGATACGTACGCTTGCGTTATACGTGTGTGTTTACGCCGGTCAAGTTTTTGACGCCGTTGCCGGTGACTTATTTATCTTTCACTATTAGTTTTAAGGTTAGATTGATTTATTTACTTGTTTTAATAGCTTAGTGAAATAACCACTTTATCTTTAATTAGATATTAGAAGAAATCACAATCCTGGATAGTTTCTTAATATTGAATTTCACTTAATTTACTTTTGTGCAATTTTATTTACTTGTTTTTAAGTTTAAAGTCACCACCCAGCCAATTAATCTGTTAGATACTAGTAATCATTTGACCTCATAAAATTAATAGCTTAGTGTTGGACAATTATGACCCATAGCATCCCTATTTGTACAGAACATGGTGTTGTTGTACAAATTAACTATGTGACAAAGGAAATTGCTTTTTTATCATTTGTAATTTGATTACCGGGATATATAAATGATAAAAGTCTATATGATTAGTACCAGATTAATAGGATATGAGACCGTATTAATCCACGTAAGGTTTAATCATTAAATATCCATAGTCGTAGTATTATCGAGACTGGACATCGATAATGCGGAATAGACTAGTTGTTGACGGCTGATTTTGGTCTCGGGGCAATATGGGAATATTACTCCCGAGACAATCCTCCCTCAATAATGAATTTGTTTGGTTATGGGGGACCAAAAGCAAACTTAGCAAAAGACAGATAAATATGCCAATCGACAAAGAGATTTAACGTGGTTCGGCGGATCTTGGTCCGACCTACGTCCACGGGCACAAAAAGGATGATACTTTTATTACTCAAACACGCTTCTCAGCTCTGCTTCTTGTTTTTTACAAGTTTTGATTCTGATCTCAACCCTCCATGCTCTCCACTTGTTACCCCTTATGCACACTCTACCATTCTATTTATAATAGTGTAGAAATCAGATTCCTTCTCGTACAAGAATTTCCTAGTTGAAACTATTCCCTTTTCTCATAAGGATTCTTAGTCAAAACTATTCCCTTTTCCCATAAGGATTCCTAGTCAAAACTATTCCCTTTTCTCATAAGGATTCCTAATCAAAACTGCCTTTACTTTCTTTATCCTACTAGGACTCTCTC
The DNA here is from genome assembly GCA_019454045.1 of Zanthoxylum bungeanum. Taxonomy (NCBI): domain Eukaryota; kingdom Viridiplantae; phylum Streptophyta; class Magnoliopsida; order Sapindales; family Rutaceae; genus Zanthoxylum; species Zanthoxylum bungeanum. The sequence goes on along the minus strand of SKCR01000313.1, from coordinate 19,160 downwards.
TCACCAGTTTTCCCCATGAAAATAGGATAACTTGTCGTCTTATCCGCAAGAATAGAGTGTCATCTTCTGGAGCATATATCGCTATCTGGTCGGTCTTCATGAGGTCGGTCATGATAGTCCTTTGAAATGAGAATGATTCTGCCGATCTGATAATTGCCCGGTCATCCGAACTCAAGTGCTCGGTTACCGATCATAAAGTGTTCGGTCTCTACCTGTTGGCTTTATAACACTCATGTGCTCGGGTCGGCATTAATGATTTCGATCGAGAAGGGAATTACCCTTTTTACCCTCGCCGTACTCCTTAAATAACATAGGTCCTGAAAACACCATCAACATCTGTCCCCTAGTTCTCAGTAACAACGAGTTTACGAGTTGATGCTGGGAACTATAAAAAAAGATGGTGTGCTGATCGCCTTGCTGGTGGTCGTTCCATAAATCACAGAGAAATTGCCTTCGCCATCAACTAACTCTTCTGTTTCTATCTTCATATCCTCAGTTATTGGAGATGCTGACCCTATTCAGAATGATTCTCCACCTCAAAGCAAATTGCTTACTTGGGTCGTTCCATCAGGAGATGAAGTTCCTCTTGTTGTCCAAACTAAAAATGACTTCTCCTCTGTAATATTCGTACCAGAGATTTAGAGGTCCTGATCCCTGACAGATTCAATCTCGATTGTGAGGAGAAAATTTTTCCTCTGAGCTAACGATGATGTGCTCGGTGGCATGTGATCCTGTCTCGAGCTGTGAGAGATGTTCGGACCTGGGGGAATGTTACTTCCCTAGTCCGAAGGACTGACTCGGTGGGATGCAACCCGACCCCGAATGAAGAGGGGCACTTGGACCTGGGGGAATGTTACGTCTCCAGTCCGAAGGGCTAATTCGGTGGGACGTAACCCGACCCCGAATGAAGAGAGGCACTTGGACCTGGGGGAATGTTACGTCCCCAGTCCGAAAGGGCTGACTCGGTGGGACGTACCCCGACCCCGAGCTGAGAAAGGTACTTGGACTTGGGGGAATGTTACGTCCCGAGTCCAAAAAGGTAGACTCGGTGGGACGTAACCTGACCCCGAGTTGAATAACTAAGTGGCCTCGATGGAACGAGATCCAGCCCCGAGCCGAATAATCAAGTGGCCTCGGCGGAACGAATCCAGCCCTAGCCGATTAACCAAGTGGCCTCAGCGGAACGAATCCAGCCCCGAGCCGATTAACCAAGTGGCATCGGCGGAACGAATCCAGCCCCGAGCTGAATAATCAAGTGGCCTCGGCGGAATGAAATCCAGCCCCGAGCTGAATAATCAAGTGGTCTCGATGGAATGAAATCCAGCCTCGAGCCGAATATTCAAGTGGCCTCGGCGGAACGAAATCTAGCCCCGAGCCGAGTAATCCTTGGGGCTTGCTCAGAAGGGAAGTGAATCAACCTTTTGAAGCCTTACCGAATCTGGCACGGGCGTCCCCTTACCAGACCAGCGAAAAACAAAAACAAATCTCTGGAAAATAAAATTAAAAGGCGGGGGCGACTTATCGCTTATCCCAAAACAAAATGTTTCGCAAGTATAAACAACAACACGGATGCCTCAAAACAGCGTCCTGTCCGAGGTCTCCAAAACACAATTCTGAATCTTTCAATTCAGTGTCCCGGCAAACCAGGATTTGGATCAGAGTGCGTTTAAAATGGTAAGGGCACATCCTCCATACGTCGGGTCACTGTGGAGCCTGTGTATTTGTACGAGGGCTCATCCTTACCGCGCTGGAGCAGGCACACGCCACAGAGGCACAACGCCTCCCCGTGTTGCGCCTCTCTTGGATCCAAATGATGAATGGATCAAAGAGTGTCCGGGATACTAAGGGCACATTCCTCCTTAGGTCCGATATCACTGGAGCTAGCAATCGTCACGGGGGCATCATCACTCCCTGTGCTATCCTTTCTCACGGATCCATTACATCGGGTCAGTGAGGATCAGAGAGTGTTCGACACATTAAGGGCATATTCCTCCTTATGTTCGGTAACACTGGAGCAAGCAATCACCACGGGGGTATCATCCATCCCCGTGCTATGCTTCTCACAGATCCTATGCATCGAATATGTCCCTGAATATTCTAAGGATCCCGAGCTTGAGAGACATTTGGTTCTGGGGGAATGTTCCGTCCCCAGGCTAATAAGCATGACTCGGTGGGACGTAACCCGACCCTGAGTTGTAACAAACATCGATCTCGGCGGTACAAGAGCAGACCCGAGCCGGAAAGAGACATCGGTCTCGGTGGTACAAGAGCAGACCCGAGCCGGAAAGAGACATCGGTCTCGGCAGTACAAGAGCAGACCCGAGCCGGAAAGAGACATCGGTTTCGGCGGTATAAGAGCAGACCCGAGCCGGAAAGAGACATCGATCTCGGCGGTACAAGAGTAGACCGGAGCCGGAAAGAGACATCGGTCTCGGCGGTACAAGAGCAGACCCGAGCCGGAAAGAGACATCGATCTCGTCGGTACAAGAGCGGACCCGAGCCGGAAAGAGACATCGGTCTCGGCGGTACAAGTGCAGACTCGAGCCGGAAAGAGACATCGGTCTCGGCGGTACAAGAGCAGACCCAAGCCGTAAAATATATATCAACAAAACAGACTCGGCGGTACAAGAGAAGACCCGAGCCGTGAAACAAATATCAAAACCATTGTGTGAGCCATAATAAACTAGCATAATCAAATGTCAACCTAAGTCAGAAGAGAGTTTACTCACATTTTTGGGATCCGTTGCCTTTCTTGCAACTCTACAAGGGTCACTACAAGCAAGGCTCTTCTTAATACATCTTCTCTGCATCTCAGCATTCCACGCATCCGACCGGATGACTTCCGCTATCAACTTGGTCGACCTCGAAAACCGAATGGTCTATGTACACACTGAGATAGCCTTCTTTTACCAAGTCTTCCACCTGCTCCCGCATGTCTCTGCACCCATTCCTGGCATGTCCCCTTATGTCATGGTAGATACAGTATGCCCTACTATTTCCCTCCTCAATCGGGAACCTCCTCAAATTAGGCTCGGCCAACAGACCTTTATCTTGGATTTCCCGAACTATCTGGTGAAATCCCTGACGATCGGTGATTTCCATCTTCTGTCATCATCTTACTACGCGAGCTGCTTTTTGTTGAGTTCCCCACAGACGGCGCCAACTGTTGACGACTGATTTTGGTCTCGGGGCAATATGGGAATATTACTCCCGAGACAATCATCCCTCAATAGTGAATTTGTTTGGTTATGGGGGACCAAAAGCAAACTTAGTAAAAGACAGATAAATATGCCAATCGACAAAGAGATTTAACATGGTTCGGCGGATCTGGTCCGACCTACGTCCACGGGCACAAAAAGGATGATACTTTTATTACTCAAACACGCTTCTCAGCTCTGCTTCTTGTTTTTTACAAGTTTTGATTCTAATCTCAACCCTCCATGCTCTCCACTTGTTACCGCTTATGCACACTCTACCCTTCTATTTATAATAGTGTAGAAATCAGATTCCTTCTTCTACAAAATATCCTAGTTGAAACTATTCCCTTTTCCGATAAGGATTCTTAGTCAAAACTATTCCCTTTTCCCATAAGGATTCCTAGTCAAAACTATTCCCTTTTCTCATAAGGATTCCTAATCAAAACTACCTTTGCTTTCTTTATCCTACTAGGACTCTCTCTCACCAGTTTTCCTATGAAAATAGGATAACTTGTCGTCTTATCCGCAAGAATAGGGTGTCATCTTCCGGAGCATATCTCGCTATCTGGTCGGTCTTCATGAGGTCGGTCATGATAGTCCTTTGAAATGAGAATGATTCTGCCGATATGATAATTGCCCGGTCATCCGAACTCAAGTGCTCGGTTACCGATCATAAAGTGTTCGGTCTCTACATGTTGGCTTTATAACACTCATGTGCTCGGGTCGGTATTAATGATTTCGACCGAGAAGGGAATTACCCTTTTTACCCCCGCCGTACTCCTTAAATAACATAGGTCCTGAAAACACCATCAACACTAGTATTACACTTGTGCGTATTATGGAAGCGTAACGACATAGTCCTCATATAGGAGGTTCTGTTTACTGATAGTAGGGAAACAGCTTCGCTCTGGATAGACCCCTCGGAATCCCATTGGTAGTATGACTATGTGTCTATGGGAATCCGAATCAGGGTAGGTGTATTTTGTCTTAATCTGAGACTTGCATTGCTATGCATCGCTAATACTTACGACAATCAGTATACTTTGGTTTTGGTCGCCCGAGGCTTTAATAGGTTCTGTGTACGCCTCTTCTGGGTATACTGAGAATCGTAGTGTATTGGGTGTGTGTGTTAAGATGGAAGTATCACTTCAGTCATATGGAGATGATGATCACGTAGGATACGGAACTGGTACTCTTAAGTACTGCAGTCATCAGGATAATATGACTAGGTCATGATTATCCAATTATAGAGACTAGTTACTAGAGATATGATATATGCTTCGTACGGGGCAAACACAATTCTATCCACAGGCAAGCATGTGACATCCGATACTGGATCGTAATACGCAATACTTCATATACTACACCTGAAAAAGATTATATATTCCTTAAAGAATATTTATGGAGAATTAGGTAGGCACGGTGTTTTGCTAGAAGCCAACCATGTCTTGTAAATCGGTAAGAACGTGGTACGGGTACGCACGTGTTTGGATAGTCCGACGACCGAATTTACTGCCAACATATCCAGGGATCTCATGGGTCGTTTCTCGAAAATTCACCGATGATGTATGACTCGAGCATAATTAATCTATGATTAATTTTGAGAGAGAGAAAATTAATCTAGGATTAATTACGGCAAGAAATTATCTGGGATAAAATTCGATAAGAAGAGAGAGAACGATTAATTTGGAATTAATCAGTTAAATAATATATTTGATATATTAAATGAAATTAGATTTCATAGCGGAATTAACCCTGAAGAATTAATTTAGGAATTAATTAATTTAGAATTAATTCGCGAGCGACTTTCGTAATAATTTTGCGAGACATTATTATTTAATTAAATTTGATTTAATTAAGTAGCAACGGAAAATTCGTTAATTCAGAATTAACGAACCCGAGCACGAAATGTGTTTAGTGGGCCCACTTGGATTTTGAAATAAGGTGGGGCCCACCTAGTCATATCACTAGTCAACTTTATCACTTTAAGTTGATAGAACTGGGTAGTGGTTGGTAACTTGTAAATTACACAGGTTTGATTTGTGAAAGACTTTTTACCAACTTGATTTTTGTAAATGTTTTGGATTTTGGAAATCAAATATACATAAAACAAAATCAAAACAAGTAAAAAAAAAAAAATCTCTCTCTCTCCCCCTAGCCCAAGGCCGAAACTCTCATCTCTTTTTCTCTAAAGTGGCGTGAACTAGGGTTCATGTTGATGATTTTTGATTCAAAATCAAGCATGCTAGCACATCAATGGAGTAACAAAGGTGATAGGGAAACTATCCCCTTGAGTTTGGAATTCAAATATTCAAGCTTTGAGCTAAACCATTCATACAAAGAGGAGCTTGAAGCACTACATAAAGGAGCAAAATTTTTATTATCTCCACATCCATATTGTCGACCAATGTAAGTATTTTTTCCGCAATCTTACTTTGAGTATTCACATAATTTATGCTTAAATAGATCCTTCACATGTTCTTAGAGAACCCAACAATGGTATCAGAGCGCCAAATTAAGCATGAAATGAATTAGGGTTCATAAACTTGAATTTGGGTATTTTGCTTGGAGCATGATTTCTTCAAATTGATGATTTGGTTGAGCTTAGATTATGATAACTTAGAGTTATGCATGATTAATTTTGAGAAAATGAATTGGATAAATTTTCTCCTAATTATATAGCTTGGCCGAATGTGTAGAACCCTAGAAGCTCATGGTGATTTTTGATTTTAGACCATTGGATGTGTTTAAATGCATGAGTATATTGATTTTTTTTTTAATTGGATTGAAATCAAAAATTGGAATATATAATGCCATGATTGCCGTGAGTATTTAGGACCATGTTATGACTTGATTTTGCTCAATTATGTTGGATATGAATTGAAAATGATTTAAACAGCATGATTAATTAATTAAATTAACATTCCAAAACACCAATTATATAAATTAGTCATTAATTTGGAATTGGGCTAATTTGTTATATTTGGGCCTTATGGACTTGGTTGGGCCAAGTTGGTTTAGGACAATTGGATTGGATCCAAATTGGGCCTAAAACCATTCCATAAATCCAAATATATATAAATGGGCCTTTAAATATTAATTGGGCCTAATGGGCCGAAATTAATTTTATGGCAAATAGGGTGATTCCTTTATTGGCCTTGGCATTTGGGTTTGACCCATATTGGCCAAAGGTCATGCCTTATGTATTAATTAAAAGCCATTGGACTTTAATTAAATTGACATTGGATGTTAATTGGGCCTTTGAGACCCATTAAGATTAGATTTAGAATCTAAGTCGTAAAGGCACATTAATAAAGTGTAATTATTTAATTTGGAATTAAATATGAATTAGTATTGAATACAAATTAAATCGGATTTAAAATTGTAGTTCGATATAATTCAAGAATACGCACTTTGAGTACTTATTCTTAAACGAGTTGGACTCGCGCAAATCAAATCGTTGTTTGAACATTGGATGATCACTTAATTAAAAGATTAATTAATTGGATTAGATTGATTGAATAACATGCTTTGTGTGAATACATGGATGTATTGTATGAATAATGTATATCGGATGGATATTATTGATGTGAGGGCAATTTTGGAAATTGTTGTAATAAATTTAGAATTTATTAAATTGGACCTGCTTGTCCAGCCTTTATCTCTTGACTCTTTGTAATTCTCTTCTCACCAATTCCCCTCAATGTTAATGAGTTTTCTTTATTGTATTATGTAATTGGGTAGAAATTAGAATTGTGCTAGCCGGGGAGAGAGAAAAGAGAGAGATTTGTTCTAGGAACAATTTATTAAATATCCATCCGCATATCATTATTATTTATTCGCGCCTTATTATGCTTTTAGAATGCATGTTTAAGGGTGTATGATGAGACCTAATTAAAGATAATAAATTGGTTGCCAAATCGCGACAAAAACCCTCATTTTATATTAAGCGTTTTTTCCTTCCATTGAGTGATTCTCTCTCAAGATCCAAGATTGGCATGGGTTTGTTGGCCAAAGTCAAGACCTTTGTCCATCGCGGATATGTTTGAATCATGAAGGCTTTGTTCCATATCGTACGTCTTGGGCAAGTTGTGATTTGTTAGCCAAAGTCAAGGTCACTTCTTGTTTATCGGCCTCGATTACGAAGCTTTCCCACTGTCAATGGGTCACGCTTAACTGGTTTCATTAAGCTTGTTGAGCGAAAGCCAAGGCTTACTTGATTCAGAGGAAAAAGGTTAGGGAATATATCGGATATATTGGCATTTTTTGGATATATGTTTCGGACTTCGAGGTCCACCTACTGGATCTAGAAATTGGATGGGATCCAATTGATCTTAGAGATCTACCTAGTTAAGTTTCATACAACTTGTTGGCCAAAGTCAAGGTTGTGTGTTATTTAACGGGATCCTAGCCCACTAGGAAACTAGATTTCCCAAGTACTCCACAGAGGGTTAGAGGCTCGCCGCCGAAAAATAGTGGGAGGCAAGTATTAAATTTGCAATTTCGTTTAGATACTTGCCAATACGCGTTCATTTCATTTTTCTTCATTAAAATTTAATATATTAGTTGGACTAATATTCAATTGTTGTTTTAATTAAACAGTTGGACTGTATTCAAACTACTTCATTTATAGTTGGTTATATAATTGAATTATAGTAATCAATATATTTGAATTTAACCAATCAAATTGTAGTTAATTTTATAGTTAGACTATAGTAATCATTACATTAGATTGTACCCGAAATCGTTGATTAGATAGTTGGACTATAGAAATCAAGATGACTGGAACGATTAGCGTCAAATGACATAATCCTAGGTGAAAAATGTCTTTTACGGCTTTAATTTTCATATTGGGAAATGAATCTCAGGACTGTCCTGGGAGATGAGAAGTTAATCTATTTGATAGAGCGATCTCTCGGGCCTAAGCCCGGAGTTGAGCAAATAGTAGAGCATGAGCTTTGGAAGACTCATCGTGATGAAAACTTTAGTGCTCAATCCTTTATGCTTGCCGCAAAGACTCCTTAATTTCTTCGTCAGAACTAAGGATTAGATCCTTATAGTATGATATTGAAATTGAAGGATCTTCATAGATCTATTCTTAGATCTTAGAAGTATTAATTGCAAAAGAAAACTCTTGGAGAGTTAATGGCTATGCTCAATGAGACAGAGTCAGAGCTTGAAAAAGGGCGAGAAGCGCAAGGCGCATCTTACTTCAACATCCCAGAAGGTCAAGGCTTGGCCGAAGGCTTCTAGGGATATTGAAAAAGGGCAAAGGCAAAATCATCACAGTCTTCTGGGAAGACAAATGACATATCCCAAGATGTCTGCCTAAACTGTGGCAAACGGGGTCACTGGAAGCGTGACTGCCATATGGACAAGGCAGACATGAAGGAAATGATGACGGGCAAGGCTCCGACTTCAGGTATGTTTGTCATAAACCTGTACCACTGCTAGTTTTAAAATTGGATTTTGATACTGGGTGTGATACATAAACATATGTACTGATGTGCGGGATCTGTTGATTAGCAGGAGACTGGCTTCAGTTGAGATCGACCTATGAGTTGGAAACTGGAAGAGAGTCACTGTTTTGGTTATGGGAACATGAGTTTTGTAATTACGCTTTGGGCATGTACTTAAATTAGGAGACTGTTATAATGTATCTAGTTTGACTATGAACATTATCTCTGTATCTAGTTTAACCCGTTGCGGGTATACCTTTATATTCTAGAACACTAAGTGTTTTGTTTATAAATTGCTTCAACTAATTTCTCCACCAAACACTCCATCAAACACTCTACCAAAAATGCAATCATGTTTGGTGGAGAAATTGACAAATGTTTTATTTTTTATTTTTTTAAGATTTGATTTTTAACACACTTTGGATTCTTCATCAATTTCGTTCTTGAAGACTTCGTAATTCAAAATTCTTATGAACATCAAAGTTGTAGATCTTTGAGTCTTCTTTCATCTTGAACTTGAATCACTTTAATCTGATATTGGAGTAAAATGTTATGGCTAAAATACGAACATTGCACAGGGTTGGAATTTCTGAAGTTGTACACTGTTAGAAGACTTTATTAAATTTCTGGCCTCCAAAATCCAAATGTCAAGTCCATTTTTCTAGATATGTATCAAAAGTATAATTTCACCTACATAAAAGATAAAAATCTCAATAAAAACATGTAAAATATAAATTTAATTATTATGCTAAATTAACGGGATAAATGAAACTACAAATGTAAAATGATTTATTTTTCTTTTAATAAATGGTCATCATATATAATAAATATGGGCTGACGCACTAAATTTATTTGTCTATATAAGTCCATCTTTGTTTAAGCCTTTCAATATGTGAATCTCTCGCTCAATATCGATTCATACTTAATTAACCTTTCACTTCTTCTTTTTTTAGAGAGGTACTCTTATTATAACCGTATTTTATAAATTCCCAATCAGCCTAACCCCCAATCCAAATATTTTGAACTGAGCATGTCCATTGTTAACATATTATATCCTAAAATCTTTTGTATCTTATGCCAATATTTCTCAAACATATAGGTGACTAGTATTGAGTTCTGGCAGTAACTAAGAATCGAGTGTTGGACAATTATGACCCATAGCATCACTATTTGTACAGAACATGGTGTTGTTGTACAAATTAACTATGTGACAAAGGAAATTGTTATTTTATCATTTGTAATTGGATTACCAAGATACATAAATGATAGAAGTCCATATGATTAGTACCGGATTAATAAGATATGCGACAATATTAATCCACTAAGGTTTAATCATTTAAATATCCCTAGTCGTAGTATTATCGAGATTGGACATCGATAATGCGAAATAGACTAGTATTGCACTTATGCGCATTGTGGGAGCATAACGACATAGTTCTCATATATTTAAGTATTGGATACTTATGCAAGTGTAATAGGAGGTTGTGTTTACCGATGGTACGGAAACAGCTTCGCTCTGGATAGACCCCTCGGAATTCCATTGGTAGTATGACAATGTGTCTATGGAAGTCCGAATCAGGGTAGGTGTATTTGGTCTTAACCTGAGACTTGCATCGCTAATACTTGCGACAATCAATATACTTTGGTTTTAGTCATCCAGGGATTTAACAGGTTCTGTGTACGCCTATTCTGGGTATATTGAGAATTGTAGTGTATTGGGTGTGATGTCAAGATGAAAGTATCACTCCAGTCATATAGAGATGAAGGTCACGTACGATACGGAACTGGTACTCTTATATGTTGCAGCTATCAAGATAATATGACTAGGTCATGTTTATCCGATTATAGAGACTAGTTACCAGAGATCCGATATGTGCTTCGTAAGGGGCAGACACAATTCCATCCCCAGGCCTAGCACGTGACATCCAATACTGGATCGCAATACGCAATACTTCGTATTCTACGCCTGATATAGATTATATATTCCTTTAAGAATATTTCTGGAGAATTGGGTAGGCACGGTGCTTTGCTAGAAACCAACCATGTCTTGTAAATCGGTAAAAACGTAGTACTAGGTACGTACGTGTTCGGATAGTCCGACGACCGGATTTACTGCCAACATATCCAGGGATCTCATAGGTCGCTTCCCGATGATTCACTGATGATGCATGAGTCGCACATAATTAATCTGGGATTAATTATAAGAGAAAATTAATCTAGGATTAATTGCAGAGATATTTTATATGGGATAAAATACTATTTAAAGAGAGAGAACGATTAATTTGGAATTAATTGATAAAATAATATATTCGATATATTAAACGAAATTAGATTTCGACGCGAAATTAAATTGGATTTTAATTCGGGCAAACGAGTTAATTTAGAATTAATTCACTAGCGACGTGAATAGTAATTTTATTAATTCAGAATTTACGAACCCGAGCCCGGGATGTGTTGCGGGCCCACTAGGATTTTGAATCAAGTGGGGCCTACAAGTCACATCACAACTCACATCACCTAGTCACTTTATGTTGATGGGTTTTGGTGGGTTGGTGATAACTTGTCCAACACACCAAATATGTGTAAGAATTGAATGACTTATACCAAATATTTGGTATATCATTTAATTTGGCTTTTGAAATAAAATAACACAATTTTTCTTCTCTCTCTCTCATCCATCTCTCACGCCCAAAGTGAAGATTTTTTTTCCTCTCAAAATTTTCTAGGCTTGGCCCAATTTCAAGTGGGATAATTGGAAGATTTGTTGCAAATTTTCACAAGTGCTAGCACAAAAGGAGTCTTAAAAAGGTGATAGGGAAACCAACTCTTGAGCATAGAATCATTCACAAAGCTTGGAGCTTGAAGACCAATTGCAAAGGAGGGCATGGCCGCATCTCACAAGAAGAAAAGCTTAGAGCATGATTTTTTTTGTGTTCATCGCATCTAAAAGCTGTCAAAGTGAGTATTTCCGCAACTTTACTTTGTTGTATTCACACATTTATATGCTTAATTTTGATCTTGGTTTGACCTAGAAAACCCAACAATGGTATCAGAGCCATTATTAAGCATGAAATTAAAAATTATGATTCTTCACTAAAATTTGGGTAAAATTGATTTGAGCATGTTTTGATGAAATTGTTTAATTGAGTATGCTTGAATGATGATAACTTAGAGTTATGCATGATCAATTTGATGAAAATTGAATTGGATTAATTTTTCCCCAAATTTGAGGCCTGGCCGAGAGTTAAAGTGCCCAAAGTCATGGTGATTTTTTGTTTTTTTGATCATTGGATGAGTTGAAAGACTTGGGATAAATTGATTTAGGATTTAATTGGATTAAAATCAAAATCTGATTTAAAATCCGTAATTGCCATGAGTTTCAAAGCATGAATTGGGATTGATTTTGCTTCAATTTGTGTTTGAGATAAATTGATAATAATAAAGCATGATTAATTATGTAAATTGGTGTTTTGGAAATGTTAATTTGAATAATTATTTATGGCTATACACTTTAGTTAATTAAATTGTGATATTGGGAATATTGGAATTTAATTAGTTGGGTTAAATTGGAATTGGGCTAATAAAGTTGTATTTGGGCTTAATAGGCTTGGTTGGGCCAAGTTTGGTTTAGGTTAATTGGTTGGATCCAATTGGGCCTAAAACCATTTCCATAAAGTCCAAATATGATTTAATGGACCTTTAAAATTTTAATTGGCACTAATGGGCCTAAATTGATTTTTGGAAAATGGTGATTCCTTATTGGGCTTTGGTTGCCAAAGTCCATGCCTTATAAATTAATTGAAAGCCCATTGGGCTTTAATTAAATTGACATTGGATGTTAATTGGGCTTTGAGACCCGTAAAGATTGGATTTAGAATCTAAGTCGCAAAGGCTCATTATTAAAGTGTAATTATTTAATTTGAAATTCAATAAAGAATTAGTATTGAATACAAATTAAATTGGATTTAATATTGTAGTTTGATATAATTCAAGAATTCGTACTTTGAGTACTTATTCTTAAAACGAGTTGGACTCGCGCAAATCAAATCGTTGTTTGAACATTCGATGGTCATTAATTTCAGATTAATTAATTGGATTAGATTGATTGATAACATGTTTTGTGTGAATACATGGATGTGATGTATGAATAATGCATATCGGATGGATATTATATGGGTGAGGGCAATTTTGGAAATTGTTGTAATAAATTTAGAATTTATTTAAATTGGACCTGCGTGTCCAGCCTATTACCTCTTGACTTTTTGTATTTCTCTTCTCACCTATTCCCCTCAATGTAAATGAAGTTTCTTTAGAAGTGTTATGTAATTGGGTAGAAGTAAGATTTATACTAGCGGAAGAGAGGAAATGGAGTGATTTGTTCTAGGAACAAAATATTTTAAATATCCATCCACATATCATTATTAATTTATTTATCGAGCCTTATTATGCATTTAGAATGCATGCTTAAGGGTGTATGATGAGACCTAATCAAAGAGAATTAATTGGTTTCCAATTACGCGAAAAACCCTCAACAAATATTAAGCGTTTTTCCTTCCATTGAATGATTCATTCTCAAGATCCAAGATTGGCACTGGTTTGTTGGCCAAAGTCAAGACCTTTGTCCATCGCGGATGTGTTTGAATCATTAAGGCTTTGTTCCATATTGCATGTCTTGTCCAAGTTGTGATTTGTTGGCCAAAGTCAAGATCACTTCTTGTCCATCGACATCGATTACGAAGCTTTCCAAGGTCAATGGGTCCCGCTTAACTGGAATCATTAAGTTCGTTGTGCCAAAGCCAATGCTTAATTGATTCAGAGCAAAAAAAATTAGGGAATATATCGGATATATGTTTCGGATTTGGATGTCCACCTACTGGATCTAGGAATTGGATGAGATCCAATTGATCTTAGAGATCTACCTAGTTAAATATCATACAACTTGTTGGCCAAAGTCAAGGTTGTGTGTTATTTAACGGGATCCTAGCCCACTAGGAAACTAGGTTTCCCGAGTACTGAACAGAGGGTTAGAGGCTCACCGAAAAATAGTGGGAGGCAAGTATTAAATTTGCAATTTCGTTTAGATACTTGCCAATACGCGCTCATTTCATTTTTCGTCAATACATAAATATATTAGTTAGACTAATATTTAATTGTTGTTTTAATTAAACAGTTGGAATGCATTCAAACTATTTCAATTTAATAGTTGATTATATAATTGGATTATAGTAATCAATAATTTGAATTTAACCAATTAAATTATAGTTGATAATATAGTTAGACTATAGTAATCATTATATTCAATTGTACCCAAAATCATTGATTGGATAGTTGGACTATAGCAATCAAGATAACTGAAAGATTAGTGTTTAAAACATAAACCTGGGTGAAAATGTTTTTAAACGGCTTTAATTTTTAGATTGGAATAGAACCTCTGGATAGTCCTGGGAACTGAGGAGTTAGCCTAAACCCAGAGTTGAGTAAATAGTAGAACATGATATTTGGAATATTCATTTGATGATAACTTTAGTGCTCAATCTTTTATACTTGAGGCAATGACACTTTAATTCCGTCGTCAGACTAAATGATTAGATCCTTATAACATGATGTTGAAATTAAAGATCTTCATAGATCTATTTTTAGATCTTAGAAGTAATAATTGCATAAGAAGCTCTTTAGCTCGTGTATGTCAGAGGGTATATCTGTCCTGCACTAGGTGTCGCAGATGATTGCTGACATCGATCAGCTAGGTTAGCTGGGCATTACCTACGTGGCCGAGACTACCAAAGATTTGATCTTATAGTCTCTACCCGAATGCTGGGGTAGGTTCATTACGAACCAAGAGTAAACTCTTGGAGATTTGATGGCTATGCTCAAGGAGGCAGAGCCATAGCTTCTAAAAGGGGCAAAGGCAAAATCATCACAGTCTTCTGGGAAGACAAAGGACATATTCCAAAATGACAGCCTAAACTGTAGCAAACGGGGTCACTGGAAGCGTGACTGCCGTATGGACAAGGCAGACATGAAGGAAGTGAAGACGGGCAAGGCTTCGACTTCAAATATGTTTATCATAAAAATGTTCGCTATTAGTTTCAAAATTGGATTTTTGATACTAGATGTGGTACATAGATATGTACTGATGTGCAGAATCTGCTGATAAGCAGGATACTGACTTCAGAAGAGATTGATCTGCAAATCGGAAATGGGACGACAGTCACTGTTTTAACCGTAGAGACATAAGTTTAGGAACTACCCTTCGGGTGTGTACTTAAATTAAGAAACTGTTATAATGTAGCTAGTTTGACTAGAAACATTATCTCTATATCAGAGTATAACTCGTTGCGGGTATACCTTTATATTCTAGAACACTAAAGTGTTTTATTTTATAAAGATGATATTAAGATAAACACATTAGATGTGAATAACAGTATTTATATCTTGAATATAAATGAATCTCAAACGTATAACATGACAAACAAATAGCTCAAACTGAATTAATCAGATGAGACTTATTTGTGGCATTGTTGTCTGGGACAAATTAACAAGACTCGTATATCCACACTTTCGAAGAGTGGATACTAGGACAGATTTGATTCTAATTCAAATAATGTCTATGCATCTATTTATTAGGCAAAGTGCCTAAAATATCTTTAACTTGGTAAAAGTGCAAGTGCCACCGATCTGTTAGGCCTCGTTCATAGTGACGTAAGTGGGCCCATATCTAGCTAGGCTAGAGGTGGATATGAACACTTCATAACCTTTACGGATATGGCATCGCGTTATGGTTATCTGTTTCTTTTGAAACACGAATCGAAAACTTTTGATAAATTCAAAGAGTTTCGACACGAAGTATAAAAACATATCGGCATAAGTATTAAGACATTAAGGTTGGACCATAGTGGAAAATACTTGAGCAATAAGTTTCTCGATTACCTGAAAGAGTATAGTATTCTTTCATAGTGGACTCATCCCGGAACACCACAATTGATGGTGTGTCTGAACTGAGAAACCGAACCTTGTTAGACATAGTAAGGTTAATTATGAGTCGCTCTGAGCTACCATTTTCCTTATAGGGATACGCATTAAACAGTGCAATACTTATTTTGAATAAGGTTCCATGAAAATCCGTTTGACTGACTTCATATTAGATATGGACAGGAAAGAAACCGGGTTTTCTCATTCCTGGAGATTTAGGAATGCTAGACATAAGTTTGGATGATACCAAACTAGAACCCAAATCGGATAAGTGCCTATTTGTAGGTTATCCTATGGAAACCAAAGTATAGTACTTATACAACTCACAAGAGAACAATGTAATTGTTGCTCTCCATGTGGTTTTCCTAAGAGGAATACCTATATGCAGTGGTAAGTGAGAGGAAAGTAAAACTCGATGAAAATCAGAGTAATACTGTTCCAGGCACCGATTCCTTAATGGAACAAAAAAAATTGGAAACAAAGAGAAAGAAGAAAACGTGAGAAAGAGAGAAGAATAAGAAGAGAGGAAGAAGAAAGAAAGGAAGAAGAAGAAAGAAAGGAAAGAGACTGAAAAAAGAAGAAGAATAAGGATAAAGAAGTAAGAAATAAAGAATGAAGGACCTTGGAAACCATGGAGATTTGAGAAATTAAGAGGAAGAGGTAAGAAACCCAAAACCCAAATTTCACTTAAATGATAAGTTTGATGATTTGATGCTTGTGTTATATAGTGAACATGGATATGATGATGATTGTATGATTTTTTTTGTTTTGAAACAATGGGAATATTGATAAACCCCAATTTGTTTAGTTTGGGTATGATTTGGTAAAAGTGCATAAAATGATTAAAAATTGATTATTGGTGTAATGGAAGAATGATGTATGTTATATGGAGTGTAAGATGATGTATTATATATTGGTTTGTAGTATGGAAGCATTGATATGGAGTGGAGTTGGATGTTTTGAGCTTTGGATGAACTTGGAAGAAGAAAATGGAATCCTGGAAACCCAGGTCGTGTCACGACGCATGAAAGACTGTGCGTCGCGACGCAAGAGGAAAATGGTGATTGGAATTTGGGCGTTGCACATCACGACGCGAGACACAGAATCTCCCTAAAATCAGTTTTAAACCATAGTTCCATACTAGCGTGTTAGAGACCACCCTTAAGGTCTCGTATCAGTTTGATTACATATCTTATATTAAAATTATGATCGTCATAAGCCTCGTGTATATAGATTTATGGATATATCTTTAAGCGTTGAAAAGTATCAAAGACTATTCTACTAAGTTGATGCTAATTAAGTTCCCAATAATAGATTGTCCGCAAGAACCGCAATCTTCTACGACGAGGGCTCCATTACCAGCCAGATCCCAAAACAATGAGTGGACACTCTTTCTTTAAATTGATTTTCGTTTTATTATTTTGATAACAGACATAGTTTTACGCTTTAGGGCGTTAGTTGATTTTCCTTATAGTTATTTCATGAAAGATTATGCTCTATGATATGTTTGAGAAAAGAAATGTTTTCAGAATTTGATTTTATGATTTTCGGGGCATGAGAGAAAAACTCACCCCAGTATGTAACTTGAGACATCTTGGAATTAATAGACAGAGATATGTGCACATGTAGAGGACTAGGGGGACGACGATACGTAACGCCCATAGATCATAGTTTCAGAGCCAGGATGATGGTATAGGTTCGTGTACCTGGACTCTAGTTCAGATCTTGGGTGTTAGTATAGATCCGCACCCCCAGTTCTAGTTTGTGGCTTGGGGGACGGCGATACGTAATGCCCCAAGACCACTATTTTCAGAGACAGTAGTGGCATGGTTTGGAGGATGGCGATACGTAACACCTCAAAGTCATGGATTTGCACTGCTGGCTATAATTAGGCGTATATGGGGACATCGATACGTAACACCCTCATATGTCAAGGTTTTTCAGATACAGAGCAGCTCACAGTTTTCAGATTTTTAGTACACAATATTCGGAAATCATATTTTAGAAAATTGTTTTGGGAAACCAGAGTTTCAAAAGCAGTTTTCAGAAAGATCAGTTTTATTAAAGAGATTTCAGATGGAGGTTTCAGAAAAAAGATTTTATATGAAGTGATTTTTCTAAAACTTTAGTTTTAAATACCGGATGATTTGATTTGAGTTTTTCATTTTTCTTGTCCACTCACTTAGATCGAATAACGATCTAACCCCGAATCCAGTCTTTATGTTTTACAGGATTCTCGGAGGACGAGCTCGGGTGGACGGATACTATGGCAATCATTAAGGATGGAGTCCACTAGTATAAGTCATAGACATCGTGACAGTCCAGTTATAGTAATGTATGAGTCTTTCAATAAGTCATGGTCGTGTGTAGTCATTGTAAAACAGTTAATATTAAATACAGTAATTAATATTGAGTTTGTTTTCTTTGTTCTTGAGTTGGGCTACGGTCCCACACAAAGTATAGTCATATAAAGAAAAGTATATTAGTTTCTATTATGGTTAAATAGTCAGAGGCTTATGGGGTTAGTACTGATTTCCCCTACCGGTAACATCTCCCAGATCAGGGATGTTACAAGAGCGCCAATTCAGATCATATTTATGTCTAATTCATGAATACGAGCATTCATTTTTCCTTAATATTACTAATTTGTGGTTGCACCCTTGTTTTATACATGCATTTATATATATATTCGATCTAATTCATTAGATTGAAACTAAATCATATTTAGTGACATATATATACTAGACAAAGACTCGATAATATATAATGTAGTGCGCAATTACAACATAGCTTGTAATTGACATTAGAAAGCATCACTACTAGAAATATATTTCAAATTAAGTTCATGGTCAAGATTTACTAACACGGGTCGGTTAGTAAAATCTGATGAGACTAGTACATGTCGTATATCGGACTTGGTCCGATGGTTTATCCCAATGAACCATGGGTCTCGGGAGACTCGCATAAATGTGTAGGTGTTTATTTGATAAACACTGAACGACTCACCGAATATTTCCTAATATATGGTACACCAACGTAAATAGATATATTCTCGGGTTGAGTAGCACAGTGATTCTTTGACTTGAGATACCACTGTGGATATATGAGTTATCATCTACACTTAGATGGCAGCCACGTCACCGATCTATTAAGATCAGACCTCCGTATGTTTGTTGGGTGTGGACTCATGCTCATGATATCATGTGTGTATCAAATATGATCTGTCAGTCCTGTGTACAGGGCATATGTATTCATTATATGATTAGCGATCTGTTATATCAATGGCTGTGGTATACTTCGGAAGTAAGTTCCGAGTGTTATTTAGAATATTGCTAATAGAAACGTCGATAGGATTGTACCTATAAAGATTTCACGTTTATATCTATATCTCTGGGATAATCCAGATACCTGTGACGGAGGGATTATAAGTATGTAATGATCTCGACCTGTATGATTCAGTGAGTGTATCTGTGGTCGTCATAATTTACGGGTGGGTAAATTGTAGACACGAAATTCGATTTATTGATGAATA